>BQNB010058621.1:9512-33725 GCA_026074375.1 Tanacetum coccineum | reverse complement strand
GGACTTCACCTATATCCATTGTACTTAAACGCTTTTTTGGAGTAATATATTTTACCGGGGTAGTAGCCCTTTTACCCAAAAAGACATGCTAAGAAGATTCTTTTTGGTATTTTTGAAATTTTCTGATTTTGTATTTGCTTTTTGAAATTTTATATTTTTGTATTTTGTTTTTCTCAAAAATATTTACATGATTTGAAAGAAAACAAAATCAAGAAGTAAGTAAACATCGAATCCCCTGGGACTTTGGTCTAGCAGATATCTCTTGTATCAAAGTTGTTCCATGTAACCTTGGTCTCCTAGATATCACATTTTCTTTTTTCCATGCCTTGATTCTTTCCTTCTTCAGATTAAAAGGAGTACCTGCACTCAAATCAAGAGTTTGTTCCTCCTGAACATTTATGGATGTACCTGCACTTGAATCAATTTTTTGTATGCATTCATGAATACTAGTGATATCTGTATTGTAACCATGTGGGGGTTTACCGTCAACCGTGGTTGTGCTAGAGGTGAATATCTTTCCAGTAAGAACCCACCTAAGACCAACAATTTTGAAAATTCTACCTGTCTATTTCCACCTAAGACAAGATCTAGGACTTGTTGTTTTCTCATGCATAGTGGAAGTCTTTTTTTTATTGAAAACCTATGTCTTGTAGGGATCTGTCTTTCTAATTTATTTGCAGTAGTTATTTGCTCTACGGGTTTGTTTTTGTTAATTGTCTTATTGGATGGAACCTTAGCACGTGAGTTGACCTCATACAGGAATTTCCTTAGACAAGTATCATGATTTCTATTAAAGACACATTTTTGACATGTCGAACAAGCAAAGTGTTTGAAGTCTGAGAAAGATCTAGAATTCCTAGAGTGTTCTGCTATGGGCACAGTCTTTGTCGTTACAAAACTACTCTTAGATGCAGGCTAATTCCTAGAATTTTGGTTATTGATCCTAGGTTTTGGTTTGCTACCATTAGTTGTGCTTTGTGATCTAGCATAAGGCATCACACTAAGTCTTGAATTCCTACCTCTTTCTTGTATCTTTTTATTAGCTTCCTCTAGGTAGTGATTATGAACCATGTCATTTGAGCTATACCTAGATGAGCTAGGTGCAATCATGTGATGAGGTTTTACAAACGCAGATTGTCTTTCCTTAGGCAAATAATGCGTAGTGACTGGTTTAGACAAATCGTTATTCACATCAACTTAGGAGGCAAACCGTGGTTTTGTAGATTTAGGTCGTTCAGATTTAAACGTAGTCGGTTGTCTAACAACTGATTGGTTTCTGAGTGGATGTAAAATTGGTTTCCCCAAGATTGATGGTTTTGCAAACTTAGTATCCACACTATTTCCTTTTAATTTTTGTAACTCATTTTTTAATGCTGCAATTGCAAACCCCTTCTCCTGAAGTTGAGCTTTGAACTCAGTGTTTTTAGCAATCAAATAAGTTGTGTGTTCTATAGTCTTAGTTCTCGTTGCTTTGATAGAATCAAACAGTTCTTTGTAATGCTTTTTCAAAGTCTAATTTTCCTTAAGTAATTTAGCCACACTATATTCTAATTCGATGTTTATTGTTTAAAAATCATCAATGTCCTTTTTAAATTTGGCTTCATTACTTTTTTGATTCAAAAATTAACCCCGTTGCCCTGATTTTAAAACATTATTTTGCAGTTGAAGTTCAAGATTAATACAATGTGCTTCGAGTTTTGATTTTTTTTTGAAACTAGGAAACGGTCTTTTCGAGACAAGTGTTTTCAGACTCGAGATATTGATTTGAGAGTTCAGTTATCTGGTTATCAGTAGATATAGCTGGCAAAGGACGTATGTCATGATATTGTTCAGCATCCTGGTCAACCTCTCCTTCATTATTGAATTCAGGTTGCTTAGTATGGTGTTGTCTTGTAGCAAATACATTATTATCAACAGTCAATTGTACCTCAACCATTGGCTCTTCGTCATATACGGGTTTGATATCTGCATCATCAACATCTACATCATTCCCTAAACTGCTGTTTGTATCCTACTTTCCATATCTGTCCCACTACTTTCTGTGTCAACTAAACTATCACCCAATGCTCTACTCATATCAACCTTTCCCTCTTTTGTCTGCATCTGTCTTTCATTCACCCTGCTGTCATACACTCTTTTATGCAGTGCTCTTTCATCAATTGACTTCTTAAAGGATTTCATGTATTGGATCAGTGTATCACTGAATTATTGAACGTTAGTTTGAGTATATGCTAGAAAGTACTTGCGTGTCATTAGACCGTCATCATCATCCAAAGAAAACTGTGAATTGATGAACGTATGAAATTGTGTCTTGAGTACTCTAAAAGCAGCCATGGATCCAATCACTTGAAATTCTTCTTTGTCATGTTGCTTTTCTAGTTGATCCACGTTTAGGAACATTATGCCTGGAAAAGTCTGAACATCTTGATCAGAGAGTTTTGCAAATGCCCGTTTGAATCCACGCTCGATTCGAGTTCCTTTTAAGTCGTTGTTTGAAAGAACCTTGAGGTGTGAATGAAGTAGTCGAAAAGATACCATGCAACTCTTTTTTTGCTTTGTCTTGTATTTGTTGTTCTTCCGATTCCGAACACAAAGATAAAATATCTTTCGTTTCCATTGAATGTGAATTTGTGAATTGTGAAGTGAAAATGATTATGGATCTTAAGATGATAAAGTTGTGTTGTGGTGTTGTCTTGATGTTTCAAATTCGATTGTCAATTACAGTGAACAAATTCGATAACCAATATCGTTTCACAAATTCCAAATTTCGATCCCTTCCGAAATTGTCAATTTCGATAAGCAATTTCGACAAGTAATTTCGACAAGTAATTTCGATTTGCAAATTCGATATCAGACGAAACTTATATCGGACAAGAAGATCTCGGACAAGGCCAATTTCGATATTCTTTCTCGGACGAAACTTCTCGGACAAGTCTTTTTAGCAATTTCGATCAAAATTACAAATGGAAATTATCTAACAATTTGCCTATTACAAAAATCGATTAACCTTTAACAACGTTCTATAAAAGTACTACAATTTCGATATAGAAAAAAAATAATACAAAATTTAAGCCTCTGCCTATAATCGAACTCGTGACCTCCTCAACTACACAACAATGCCCAAACCCACTGTGCTAGATGGATTTTTGATAGTAGCTTTACAAATTCGATATATATCACACTTTCGATATGACCAGAACCTTGTAAAATCGATATTAGAAAAAAATTTAACGGAGACGTGCCAAGAGTAAGATTTGAACCCGGGACCTGTCGCAACAGGAAACAGGTGCCAACCCCTCAACCAACTGAACTAGAATGGTTTTTGGTAACAGTTTCCCAATTTCAATATCTGTACTATTTTTCGATGTCCTTATTTTTGTGCAACTTCGATATAACATATTTATATAAGAAAAATGACACTCGTAGGAATTGAACCTAGGACCTTTGATAACAACACACAAACTACACAGAACTTAACCAACTGAGCTAGTAAATTCTTTGTATTTTTATCTTGAAAATTCGATATATATACTGAAATTTCGATGTCTTATATTCTAGTCAAATTTCGGAGTACAGAGCATCTCCAATGCAAAGCTTTTTCAAAAGCTTTTTACTATTTAGAAAAGTCTTTGGAAGGCTTTTTACCATTGCAAAACATAGCTTTTTGAAAAGCTTTACACAAAGACTTGGTATTCTTCAAGTGGTTTGAGAAAGACTTTTTACAATTAATGCTTCATTGTTTTATTTATTTGTAGTGTATTTTTTCTTTTCAAAAAGCTTTTGTAAAAAACTTAGCATTGGAGCAAGTTTATATAATGACTTTTTGAATGATAGTATATATATTGAAAAATTTAATGTAATAAATGAAAAAAGTCTTTTATAGTTTTAAGCATTGTAGATGCTCTAAGTGTTTAACAATTTCGATAACCTCTTTTTTTCCCTAGAATTTCGACACAGAATATTTTTTAACTCACTTTTTAATACCGAAAACTATGAAAACAACAAAAACAAAATTTTAATACCTCCTAAACTTTAAACAAGATAAAACATTGGGTAGTGAGGAAGATCAAAACTCACTTTTGTAAGCTTATTAATTTTGACACACAAAAAAATGCATAAAAACCACTAAAACACAACTAGATCACCCCATGACGATTGATACCAAATGTTATCTCAATACTTACCTTACATATCACATATCACTTCATAGAAAATAGAGAGAGAAATAGAATATATAAATTTAGAGAGAGAAAGAAAGGATGGTGGATTGTACAAACTCATAAAATATGTAAGACAACCAACTTACCTTACATATCACTTCACATAATCTTTATAGAAAATAGAGAGAGAAATAGAATATATGAATTTAGAAAGAGAAAGTAGTATAGAAATTAGAGAGAGAAAGAAAGGATGGTGGATTGTACAAACTCATAAAACAAGTAAGACAACCGACACCCTCTCCATGGGATGGAGAGGGGTATTTATAGTTTCACTCCTAACCTAGGACGTCTAGGTTTAAGCTTCATGGGCTGGCTTTCCTAAGCCTAATGGGCTGACTAGAAATTACTAATGGGCCAGGCCCAGGATAACTTGGGCTTAAGCCCGCAACACATGGAATATTAAATTACATTTACGAGCCCGTTACCCTTACATAGCCTATTACAACGAATATTAGATAAAGACCGAGCTTTCATGCCCAGAGACCGAGCTTCCATTTATTACTCAATATTTTAAGGCTAACACATACCCTTTTCCTCATGGTACTTTGTGTCCCGTTGGATACCCTTACCCTAACTTAACACATTACAACTTGATTAGTCTAAAAAACTAGCTAGTTCTCTTCACCTTTTACCCTGTAAATAAGACACTCTCTTCCTCTCATTTTTCACACACTTAATCACTCTCAAACACTTTCAATATCAACCATTTCAAGAAGTATTCAATCGAGGGTGAAGTCTTTATAAGGGTTTTATAAATCTAGAGTTTAGAATTAACATCTAGGGTTTTTATAGTTGTTTTTGGGTATACTTGCATAATTAAGCATCCATCTTCATTCATCATTGTAAGTATCATTATTTTCATGTTTTCATATATTATATGCATCTCATGTATGATTTATAGCTCTTTAGTATGCTTATGTATAAGTGAAACTTGTTAAAAAGCTTGTTTTATAAACTCTAGAATTGAGCAAATTTTTATGTTGTCTTGTGATCTTGTAACAACCACTTTAGAGGAACCTATGAGCAAAAATCTTTTCAAAATATCATAATATAATATGTTAGCTAAGTTTCTGAAGGTTTCCCAAAAGATTAGGGTTCTTTTTCATTTTCAAATGCTTTTTACAAGATTAGTGTGCAAAACAGACGTGGGGAAGGAGCACGTATGCGAGAGCTCTTATCGAAGTATCATCAGCTAAAGCGTTAATGGACTCTTTAGTTGTGGCGATCCCTCTTCCTAATGGAAAGGGCCACACATTGGAGACCATTGATATTGAATACGAGTGGAAGCCACCCCGCTGTGAAAATTGCAATGTTTTTTACCATTCGAGTTTACATTGTCCTAAAAGGGTTGTCATTGCTAAACCGGTGGATACTAATAAGTCTAGTGCTCAACCTAGTACTAGTGGTGAAGATGGGGATGGCTTTGTTGAGGTTAAAAACCGAAAGAAGAAAGGGAAAGATGAAAAAGTGTCTCGTAATATCGATGGTATTAAGTTTTCGAAACCAAAAGTTCAATTTAGGCAAAGAAAGCAGGGTGATAGTTCTAAAAGGGCCCCTAATAAGGGCACGGCTGATACTCCTCAGGTTAGTGGGGAATTGAAAACACACCAATCCTCTCAATTCTTTGATTGTTTTTGAATCGTGGTGTATGATAGTAGAAAAGGTGGTTTTCAATCACACATAGGAACGATTAGAGGGTAATAATAATGACCCTTCAAGGTAAGGTTGAAGGGGAAGTGTGCAAACTTGTGTGAAAAGTCTACCGAGGCTTCATGTGATATCAATTGGTCTATCGTCTAAGGTAATAATGAAAGAGGTTCGCCGGTTTAGTAAGAATGATTATGCTTCTACTTCTTATCCGGCATCAACAACGTGGGAGTGCATTAATGAATCTGATACTGATGATGATAATTATGGTTCATCATTAGGGGGGGGGGGGTAATCAGCTAGAAGATGAAGATTTGGGCTTCTCCGATGGCTATGAGGATCAAGTTTTTGATCTTCCTGGTGAACTTAAAAATTTTCGTGATTTCAAGTTAAATATGAGTGGTAGGAAATAGTCTTATTGTTTTCCTTCCTGTTAGGTCATAAGAGGGCTTGTCCTCTTATGTAGTTGTTTTGCTAGTTGCACTTTTTGTTTAGTGCTTGTTTGTTGCCTATGTAACGGACTGAGATGTTAAGACTTCACTTACATCCATTGTTCTTCAACGCTTTTTTGGTGTAATATATTTTACCGGGGTATGAATTCCCTTTTACCCAAAAAAACAGACTTATGGACTTTGAGCCTAATTCTGAGCACTTTAGGAGTAGAAAGGACTTTTGGTCCAGTTGAGACTTTAGTAGAGGACATCTTAACGTAAAAATATTAAATTGTATCAACCCGAGAGGATAAAAGTGAGTTAGTTATGACTAAAACAAGTTCAACCAAGTTTTCTGCTTTCTAGACAGCAAGACCTATGTGTCTTCTAGACCCCTTTTGGACCCTTTAAACTTTGATTCAATTTACGAGACGTATATTTTTAAAAAGATAACTCAAAAACCTTCAACCTAGGCTTTTGAAACACATTATTTCAGTAGAAAACGAGAGAGATACCCCCCCGTGAAGTTAAGAAAACCCTATTTCCAGCCAACTATTTTTAGTAACTTTTTATATAAAACACTTGTAGCTTTTGTTGTAAAGTATATTTTGGAATTGGAAAACTTAGACACAAGCATATTAGGTTGTGGTATATATATTTATAAATCTCATATGCATCTAGTGCACTCATTGTTGTAAATCTAAAGCACATCATTATTTATCTAGGTCGTGGTTAGGGTTACTTGTTCGTTGCACTACTTTATATTTCTCGAGTACATTGATTTCTTGAGGTGAGTCTCATAGCCCTTATTTTACTTGTTTTGAACTATTTTTTGGGAGAATACACGCTCATTTATAAACTTGTTTACTTGCTCCTTTACAAACTTGTTTACATGCTCGTTTTACTTACGAACAAGTACTTTAAACTTTTACGAATACATTGCTTGCTTATACTATGGACACAAATGCTTTAAACTTTTACGTATTGCCTAAGTCCTCTATCATGGACTGTTAATTACTTGTTGTAAGCACGAATATGGTAAATAGATCTATTAGGGTTGACACCCCCTTCCGTGTCTGGCTTAGTACATGGCTAGCGGGCGCATTTTCATATGAGGTAGTACTGGGTGTTTTGGCAAAACATCAGATTTCGGGGCAGCGACTAGAGAACTCTTGTTAAGGCTTTGGTATCATGAGCTTAGGGTAATAGTAGTACTTTTATATGCCATTGTATTTGTTATAATGGTCATACACTTGAATCTTGTGGCCCACACTACCTTTACAGAGTATTACTGATTACTAAATACTTTTCATGATAATGTGAGTGAAGCAGTAGGCACTAAACACTTTTGGTTCTTGTAAATACGTTACTTAAACCTATGAACTCGCCAACTTTATGTTGACATTTTAGCATGTATTTCTCAGGTCCTTAATTGCTTGGCTAGCATTTTTTTGGGTAAAATGGACTTAACCCCGGTAAAATATATTACACCAAAAAACGTTGAAGTACAATGGATATAGGTGACGTCCTATATCACAGCCCGTTACATGGGCAACAACCATGCACATGAAGTGAAACGAACCAAACACCTACATAAGAATGACATGCCACTCTTATGAACTACCAAATGAAGAACAATAATCTTCATACAACCATAAACTAGGAAACTAACAAATAACATAAAACATTACAAGCATAGTCATCCTAATTTAACTTGCCTCAATGGGAGACTTAACCACACTCGTCGAAATGCCTACTATGTATACGGATTACGTAAAGATCACAAATATTACGCCTTAAATCCGCCATAGACTTTCAATCGTCCTCAGAACCGAACTTCCAAGAAACGAACTTCCAATTCGTCTTCATGCCACCACATTAGACGAAACAAAACAAACGGCTACTCAAGACAAGCAACCATACCACACTCTTGAATCTGCATGACATCTCCAAAAGGTTATCATAAAACGTGTTTGTATAAAGAAAACACTCTACTTCCAAGCTCTAAACACCCACCATCACAAACAGAGAATGCTTTATACAAGAGCAAAAAAGAGAATGCTATAAAACAAGTAGCAAAAACACCCAAGCATGCATTTCCCACGTCTTCAAATAAGAGTAATAAATTTGAAGAACAAGAACCAATCTTATTTAACACTCGGTACTTAGACAAAATTCCCAATCCCAAAAACCACACAACAACGATTATACCTTTCCCTCTCCAACCCCACATCCTACGAACAATCCTCAAGTACTAGCGAATTCACCACGGAGACAACAAGTCACCTCCAATCAAAATCAACAACCAAAGGTAAACATAAGGACCGTAAGTCCCCTCATTGTCATACATCAAAGACCCTCAAAAGGAGTCTAAACGTTGTCAAAAACGACATAAGTCGTGAACCAAAAATTTGAACTTGTTAGCAAAATATAAATCATTAAAAAGAACCGGTAACCATGATAGGACAATGAAACTGAAAGCCGCCAGGCATAACCAGACGATTCAACATGAATTACCAAGATCAAAGACTGAAACCCTAAAGGCTAAGGTTTACCACAAATCACTGTCAAAAGTGAAATATACCCACAGCTTGCACCAGAGAACAATGAAACATAGATCGAAAGTAAGAACCTAGAACCAGGACACGCTTGATTGCGCCATCATGCGATCCCACACTGCTAGAATGCACATCCTACAACCAACGATAGAAAACAGAAACAATACTGATATACCTCAGCATATAGATCAACGAATGATAAGTCAACCAAATCCGACTCATCCATTCTCCATAACAACAACCACCAAGATCCATAAGAGAAAAAAACCCTAGAATTATCTAGTGTTTCATCATACTGTATCCATGGAGTCATGTCAAGCAACACCATAACCCAAATCCAAGAAGCAGAATAAAAGGTTTTCGGTACCAGAGACATATACGACGCAAGAGTATTCATCACGTCCAACACACAGAACCATAGATCGAAAAAACAACCCAAGATCTGATCAGTTGGAGGCTGAAAAATGACAGATCAGTCGTACACAACATCGAAAACCAAATTATATGCAATAATAAAACGACCCCTAAAAGTTATGGTTTGTTGTCGGTAATGATTGAAAAGAGGCGATTTTGCAAGAGAAAATTAAGATGACAAGATGTATCTGCACAAGCACTCTTCTTAGTATAAAAACAACCCTATAGACCGATTGCATACCTAAATACACGATTGCATAGTGTTTGCATTTGTGGTTGTTGCCTACCAGAGGAGTCTTTCCTGCATTAACTATGACATTTTGACTATCTTCGAATAAAAAATTTTCTATATATTTGTATTAGGAGATCTATTAAATTGTATTCTTGGTTGAAAACATCAGTTTATTTAAATGTAACTAATATCAACTTTTTTAATTGCCTTCTTAATTAGTAAGGTCATTCTCGTTGTGGTAGCGGCTTCTTTTAGTTTTGAAGTAACGCCGCTCAAGTGTTACTTCCACTGCACTATTTAGGAGGTGTTACACCTCATTCAGGATTGGAGCTGGGATGGTGGCTAGGTGATACTCACATCTTAGACGAAGTTGAGTACATCTATGCCCTTCGCCTGAATTTTCCAAGTTCAAATAACAAGTCCGAATAGGAAGCTCTTTTAGCAAGATAGCGAACATTAGGGAAAATGGGGATTCAAAAGCTACGCGTTTATGTTGACTCAAACTTAGTGGAAAACCAAATTAATGGTGAATTTGAGGCTAGAGGAATACGATACGTCATGAAGGCCAGAGAATATGTTGAGGGGTTTCACAAGTTCAAGATAAGCCATGTGCCCCGGGCCCTAAATCATAAAGCGGATGCCTTGAGAAACCTAGCTGCCACAACGTTCCTTGAATTAACCAAGCAAGTCTTAGTGGATGTTTTGAACGAAAGATCGACAGAGATCAAGGAAGTCAACACGGTGGTGGAAGAGGAAGGTGACACATGGATGACTCCAATCATAAAGTGTATAGAGAAAGACGAGTGGCTTGGGGATCCGAATGAAGGACAAAAGCTCAAGCTTAAACTACTCCAATACGTGATGGAGGATGGTGTTTTGATCAAAAAATCTTATCTTGTTCCCATGTTAAGATGTGTAGGTACTTTACAAGCTAACTACGTCATCAGGGAAATCCACATGAGCTCCTGCGGAATGCACTCAGGTCCTCCTCGGTCATTGGTAGTAAAAGCTATGACGCAAGGATACTACTGGCCAACCATGCATTCAGATGCACGTTAAGAGATTCAAAAGTGCGAATCATGTCAAATACACTCGCTAGTGCGGCGGCTTCTAAAGACGAACATGACATCAATCATGGCCCCATGGCCTTTCTACAATAGGGACTGGACATAGTGGGACCTCTACCAGAAGCTCCGGGGAGGGTCAAGTTTATCCTTGTTGCTATAGATTATTTCACCAAGTGGATTAAAGCAAATCCACTAGCAAAGATAAGTGGGAAGGACGTGAACAAGTTTCTTTAGGAGAACATAATGTGCAGGTTTGGCATACCAAGGATCATCGTCACCGACATTGGAACCCATTTTATCAATGACCCATTCAAAGGATGGTGTGAAAGGCTAAACATCAAACAAATGAACAAGGAGGTGACTCATCCTCAAGCTAATGGTTTGGTGGAACGAGAAAACAAAATCCTAATGGAAGGACTGAAAACAAGGTTGGGTAGGGACATAGCAAGTTGGGTTGATGAATTGCCAAACGTGCTACAAGCACATCTAACTATGATGAAACAAAACAACGGTGAAACACCCTTTAGACTTACCTATGGAAGTGAAGTCGTCATACCAGCAGAGATTGGGATGCCCACACACCGAACCATGATGATAAGTGAAGCTCTAAACAATGCCGAGCTTAGGTTAAACTTGGATCTCTTGCAAGAACGAAGGGAGATGGAAGCAATCAAAGAGGCCAAGTATAAGAAGAAAATGGAGCAGCAATACAAAAAGAGGGTTCTCTCGGTTTCCTTTTGCCCAGGCGAGTACGTATACCGAAGGAATGAGGCCAATAGAGCTGAAAATCAAGAAAAATTAGCCCTAACTTAGTAAGGTCCTTACCGGGTCTTGGAAGCATTCTAGATAGGGTCGTACAAGTTAACAACCATGGAAGGCGATGAAATACCACGGAAGTGGCACGCGATAAACCTCAGGAAGTGTTATCTTTAAGGCCCCGTTTGGTTCGCGGAATCTTCAGGATTCTGATGGAATTGGAATCTGATTCCAATTCTATAATGTGTTTGGTTGGCAGAATGTTTAAATTCAAAATCTGAATTACATTCTTAGTGTGTTTGGTTGGCGGAATGAATGTAATGAATTAACTCAAATTCCTTTATGTGTGGAATTCAACATTCCATCATAAAACGGAAGGAAAATTTATAATTCCATGGAATTCGATATTTTTATCATCAAAAATAAATTATTATTATTATTATTATTATTATTATTATTAATTATTTTGTTATTATTTTATTATTATTATTATTATTAATTTTTATTTATATATTATTAATTTTTTAAAATTTTATTTATTTATTTATTTAAAAATTATATTATTATTTATTTTAAAAAAATTATATATATTTATTTTAACTTATAATGTTCCATAAATATCTTGATGTTCTATTCACACGGGATGAATGAAAAATCCGAATGTGCTATTCACGAAGGATGAATGAAACATTGGCTTGCTCAACTTAATAGGTTCTTTAAGTATTCTAATGTGTTATCCACACGGGATGAACAAAAAATCCGAGCGTGCTATTCACAAGGGATGAACAAAACATCTGTTTAATCAATTTAATATATTCTTTAAGTACCCAAACATACTATTCACAGGGGATGAAGGAAAAATCCGGATGAGCTATGTACAAGGATATACGGTGAACGGCAAATATAACATTCATACAAATCAAACAAACAGTTACGCAAGCTTACACACTCGTGAACTATAAGTGATCACGAAGTATAAGCAAAAAGGAAACATTGCAAATGTAATTTCAAATGGCATAGTAATCATAGTCAAACAAAAGGAAAATAACAAAGTCACTACAAAGCAGGTTCGTTGATACAAATGCGAAAGATAATGAAGTCATTACAAATTAAATGTCACGACTAATATGTTTGTGAATGTAAACACAAAAGACAATTGAGTAGATGCCACATCAGTCCGCGGAAGGACTATCTGGTTCCGCGTACTTGGGATGGATGTCCAGAAGCTCTACAACTGATGAAAGATAACTAGCACTGAAATGTGTGATATACGGATAGGTGGCAGCAAAAAGATCTTCGAAGACCGGCTCGAACGTCCTCGGAGGATCCAAGTCTAAATGAGTAGCATCCGCAATCAAGCTCTCATACTTCTCCAGGGAACAAGCAACCATCAACCCTATAAGATAACCTGCTAAGTAAGTTAAAGACTGCGAATAAGCGTGAGATCTCTGATATTCTTCGCTCTTGAAGAGACGTGACACAATAGTTAGAAGCAAATCTCTCATAGCCTTTTCCTTTTTAGTTTCAAAATAGCAATCCTTTCCTTTTGATCTTTGAGCTTCTGGTTCATAAAAATATTAAAGGATGCATCAAAGCCGGGATTAACCTCCAAATCTTACTTCTCCTGTTGTAACGAAAGAACTCGAGCTTCGTACTCCTTCTTCTTCTCTTGGTGCCGACTATACATCCCATCATGCTTTCCCAAGAGCTTCTCATGCTTATCATGATGCTCCTCATACTTCTCCTTAAGCTTCTCATGGGACGCTAATATATCCTCGTCCCGATCAAGAAGGTCAGTAACACTCGATATGGCCATTCCGAAGTTGCAAAGCTCCGATGAATGGCTTCCTCATGAGAGAAGCTACGCTGATAAACCTGCTCCGTTGGAGTAGACAATTGCAAGAGCATATCTCGACAAACTGAGTTTGTGTTGTACCAATCATGTGGTGAAATCTCCCACTCTAGCTCAAAACGCATATGAGGACTCGGGCGAGAACCTAAAAAATAAAGTGAAGAGATAAACTTAAAATATATGACGAAATTCGTTAGCAACCAGGAAACCAAGACACAAGCATACCTCCTCTAGATGTACTTGCGACTTGCTTTGAAGTACCCTCACCGGTAACCTCAACCGAGGTCTTTGCAACACCTACGTCTGCCAAGAGAAAAGGAGAAGCACTCAGCAAAACTCGTTCACAAATGAACACAAACATAGTAAAGCTCATATGGAGAAAAGAAACCAAATAATAAACATACCTTCACTTCCATACTCCTCCGCACCTTAGTTAATTGCTCACCTCGAGGATCAGAAACAGCTAGGCTGTGTGCGACGTCTTCAGTAACATCAATCCAAGCATCGTCTTTCTCCTGCTGAGAATGCTTAGAGGAAGACTTTGAAAGCTCGTTAACCACCATGAACTTATGCTTCTTGGAAGCGTCCTTCCACGCGCTAGAGATCCTTGAGGAAACTCTAGTCTTCTGCCTACTGGACTAAGGAGCGAAACTGGACTCGTTTTTGCCTTTGGATATCTATTTTGGATCAAGCATAGTCACTTTAGCTTGATTAGAAGTGAACCGAGGAAGAACATCGTCAGGAGCACCAGGGGGCCTAGTGTTATCTCCGGCAACCTGAGTAAAGGTGGGCTGATTAGTGGTGTCTCCATCATACATCCGCTCCCAAGTAATCTTGGCACCTTCCAAAGAGGGTAAGCGAAGAAATTGCCCCATGCTCAACACTGCAAAATAAACAAGGAAGATAAACATGAGTACATAAAACACACGAAAATAAGTACACAGACAGACAAACCATTCCCAATTCCTCAATGACCGGCTTAAGATAGTCATCATCCCACAAATTGCTAAGACCTAAGGGGGTCTTCGAAGGATTATTGGTGATTTGGAAAGCCGTGTTACATTTTTATCACAATAATCGTCTTTACATAGAATGGGAAATTTAACACATGGGTGACAATGTCGCCATGGCATAGCCATGGGAATGGCTCGTCGATCAATAAGGAAAAGATGTTCTTTTAATTCTTTCAACCCAACCCAACGCTCATAGAAACATTAGGAAGCACCACGACGACGAGAAAATGAGAACCAATCACCTTGCTTGCATAACGTGTAAAACACACGAAACAAGATCACTCGAGGAGTGATGTGAAGGGCACGACAAAAATCTCAAAGTTGACATCACGGTTAAGAACAAGAGGAACGATTTGACTGATGTACACTTTGAAATATTTTATTGCAATCAATAAAAACTTAGAAAAAGGGACACACACTCTGGATAAGGGGGAAAAATGTAGTAAAGGCCAATAACTTTAAGTGGGTTGATATCACTCATGACAAATCTAGGAGGGGGAAGACGAGGATGCAAATCCTCGGGGATGCAATAATGAGAAATGAGAAATGCTACAACCACAAAGACTTTACAAATTTTTTTTCCACAAAATGATGTGGCATGATGATTTGTATATCATTAGCCAATTAAAAGATGAGAGATAAAGTACTTGAATCCAATTATAGCATGTCACATCATTTTGTAGGATTTTTTTTGTAAAGTCTTTGTTGTTGTAGCATTTCTCATGAGAAATAGTAGAGTCAAATCGCAACCAAACATAAACATTTGAAATATTCTAAAAAAGTTTTGTCGAGCAAATCTCTCTAGTTTCTCTCTCTAAAATATTTCTCTCTAGCCGTTACATTATTTCAAACTCATTTTAAACTCATTTTATTACGAAATCTCTCATCTAATTTAATTCTAGCCATGATTTTTGATTTTGGATAAGAGATTTGTGTTCTTCGTTTCAATCCATTCATCTTCATACCAATTTTTTCACCCCGTTTCCATTTTCTTTAAATTCCATTTTATTCGACTATTGGAGTTGCTTGTGTTATTGTCTCGTTTAATTCCTTTTCACGAAATTGCTTTATGTTATAGTGGTTTCTTGTGTTTTTCAACATGAGAGACCCAGATCCGAAAAACCCTAATTCAGTCCCTCCTCCTAGAGGTACTGATGATGTAATTAAACCCAAACGTGCTACTAGAGGTGTTAATAGTGAGATTAAATTAGCTCCTAAGTATACTTTCTCCATCTCTAAACCGGCGTTGGGTAGTGGTAGGAAAAGTAATAAGAAGGGTTCTAAGGGTAAGGTTTTGAAGAAGATTGTTGAAAATATGGAGTATGATGATGTTAGTGATGGGTCTGATGTTAGAGAAGAAGATGAGATGGTTGGGGATGATTTTGGTGATACTGTTGGAAGTGATAGTGGTATGGGTAGGTCTGGGATAGAAGATGTTGTAGATTTCAGGGATTCTAATGAGGTAGAGGAAGTAGGAGATGGTGGCTTTGTGAAGGATAATGAGGTATGTAATGTTTTTCAGGGTAATGTTGCTAAAAATATTGAAAAGCTTGAAAAATTAGCTAATAAGAACAATGATATTGGTGATATACCTGTTCCTTTTGCTGAGAATGCTATACTTAATCCTGGTTTTAAGGTTGTTAGTGAAGGTAATAAGGATAAGGGGAATGGGGCTTCAAGTGAAAGGGTTTGGCCTAGTTTAAATGAGGTAAGTAGGAAGGATAAGGGAATTAGAGATGTGGGTAATAATGCTTGTGATACTGATATGCTTGATAGTGCTAGTGTAAGGAAGCCTATGTCCTTTGTTAGTACTATGCAGGGTATGGTTGCTAGTGGTAGTAATAAGCTATCTAAGATTCCTGTTAGGGTAAATGAAAAGGGTAATAATGTTGTTGATATGGATCCCTTGTTAGAAGAGGGGAGTAAGAAATGGGATTTAACTCTTGTAGGGTATTTTGTAGGATTGAAAATGAGTTATGCTGAGATATCAGGGCATTTGAGAAGAATGTGGAGAGCTCATCAGTTAGCTGAAATAATCACTAATGAATGTGGGTTGTATTTTTTAAAATTTAGGTCTGTGGAGGGAATGAATTATGTACTTGAGAATGGGCCTTGGCTTGTTGAGGGGAAACCGTTGTTTGTTCAGAAATGGGAGGCTGGTTTATGTATGGAAAAACCTGAACCTAGTAAGGTGCCTATATGGGTTAAAATTATGAATGTTCCGTTAGAAGCTTGGAATTCTCATGGTATTAGTAGGCTTGCGAGTAGCTTGAGAAATCCTAACATCATGGACAGAATTACTACTTCCATGTGTGAGAGGGCGTATGGTAGAGCAAGTTTTGCTAGAGTGTTGGTTGAAATTGATGCAACTAAAGAATTAGCTGAGAATATTGAAGTATGTTATAGCAGTTTGGGAAAGTCAATGAATCTTAGAGTGAAGTATGCTTGGAGACCACCACTGTGCACTCACTGCAAGGTGTTTGGTCATGATCTTGGTACGTGTAAAGTTAGGGATAGAACACAAGAGGAAAAAAGGTTAATGGAGGATGAAAGAAAGAAGAGTGTTATTAGTAATGCGGAACAGAATGTGAAGGTTAATGGTGGATGGCAGGAGGTAAGAAGACCTATTAGGAATGTGGCTAGTACAAGTAAGAATGTAGGATAACAGAATGATAATAGGAATAGTCTAGGGAATAAAGGTGGGTATATTGGTAGAGGTAGGGGTGGTATGTTTGGAAGAGGAGGTTTGAGTAGTGGTAGAGGTGGTATGTTTCATAAGGAGAATTATGAAGGTGTGGGTAAAAAAATTGTTCCAGTTAGAAATGTAGGACAAAGAGTAGATAATGTGCATGTTATGGAGGGTGAAAGTAGTGGTAGTAGGGTTGATAAAAGTATAGATCCCATGCTCCTTTAGATGATCCAAAAACTCTTGACTCATATATTCACCTCCACGATCAGAACGTAGTGACTTAATGGTCTTCCCGAGTTGGTTTTCTACTTCCTTTTGAAATACCTTAAAGGTTTCAAACACTTCATGTTTATGTTTCAGCAAGTAAACATAACCATAACGACTGAAGTCGTCAGTAAAAGTGACAAAGTAGTTAGCTCCTTGTCTTGACACAATTCTAAATGGGCCACATACATCGGTGTGTATTAGTCCAAGTAGATCTTTAGCCCTTTCCACTTGATGTGAATAGGGTTTTCTTGCCATCTTACCAGACAAGCATGAAACACACTTTCCTAATGACTCAATGTCAATAGAATTGAGAAGTCCATCATGTTGCAACTTTTCAATGCGTTTCTTGCTAATGTGTCCAAGACGACAGTGCCACAAGAGAGAAGAGTCCAAATTAATTTTGGCTCTTTTATTGCTAATAGCATACATAGAACTATCGTTTGTATTAGAACAAGACATATCAATTTCAAAAATGTCATCCCGTGGAACAACCATAAAATAAACTAGATTATTCTTTGAAACTGAAATAACATTGTTTGCATTAAAGCGGTTAATAAAACAGTCATTAAACAAACGTGAAACTGAAATAACACCTCTAGTAATAGAGGGAGCATAATGACAATTGTTCAAGACAATAACTAATCCACTAGGGAGCTCTAAATGATAAGTTCTAATTGCTTCAACGGCTGCACGATGACCATCGCCCACGTACAGACTCAAAGCACCTGGTTTCAGCTTCTTACTTCCCAGTAGACCCTGAGTAGTAATAAAAATATGAGTACCATAACATGTGTCATAAATCCAAGATTTACTAAGGAAATAATAGAGTTCTATGGTGAAAATACCTGAAGTGCTAGCTCCCTGAGATAGCTTCTTCTTTTTCATCAACTATGTGAGATATACGGGACAGTTCCTTTTCCAATGCCCTATTTCACTACATTGGTGGCAAATGGCGTCCTTTGCTGGGTTATCTTTCTTAGGTGGTGGAGGAGTCTTAGGTTTAGGAGAAAATGGTGCATTGTTAGGTGCATAGCCCATCTTGCTCTTTCCTTTACCATGACCCCCCTTAGTAGCTTTGTGCGGTTTATTTTCCTGGTTTTTCTAAAACCTTCCTGCTCGTATTGCATGAAGTGCAGGATTAGCATCTTTCTTTGGCAGCGTATCTTCATGCAGGTTAAGCATGGCATGTAGTTCATTAACTGTCTTCCCCATGCCATGCATATTGTAATTCTGCATGAAGCGGTCATAATCCTTATTCAGAGAGACTAAGATGAGACTCACTGCAAGATATTGACCAACGGGTTAACCGAGTTGCTCCAAGTTATCAATATAGCCCTTCATCTTTAAAACATATAAGCTAATTGATTGACCTTCCTCCTGCTTGCACGCGTGAAATTCTCTCTCGGTATGCAGAAGTTCCTGTTCAGCTTGTTTAGAAAACATAGCTTTTAGTTCCTTGAGCATGTCATAAGCACCAAGATGAGCTAGATTCAGTTCGATATCTAGGTCCATGGTCAACAACATGAGCACAACAACTTCCTTTTGTCCTTTGACCCATGCAGCGTGAGCTGCAGCAACCGAAGGAGGAACTTGCTGCCTAGGAGGTGCAACAGGTGCTTCAGGAATAGGATGCTCAAGGTAATTTTCCTTGTCTTCGGTTGAAAGTACCAAATCTAGTTGTCTGTACCAATCAATGAAGTTGGGTCCAGTGAGTTTTTGTTTCTTGAAGAAACTCCTGAATACTGAATTGTTTCCGACTGAGGTAGTCATCTACAATAAAAAGTTCAAACAATTAGTATTTTCGATAATTACATTCTTAATAGAATTAACTACCCAATTAATTTACTAATTAAGACTAAGATCCAAATTGACCTCCCACTTATTACCAAAGGTCTGACCAGGGCGTAAACAAGTGGGGCAAGAGGTAAGCGACGAGCGTTAATTGCATTTTAATGCAACTCTTAGGTTTATGATACTTGTCAAAACATTAGTAATCAGGTAATAACGTTAAGAGCATGTTTAGTATCATCTTATGCCTCAGGTCCAAGGTCTGACCAAGCCTACTCGAATTAAGTCGACCAAGCAAGAACTTGCAAAAATCGTCAGAGGTCTGACCTGCACAAAATTTACCATGGGTTGGTAGGGCCCTAAGGTCTGACCAACACGGTCAAACCAATTGCACGTGTTCTAGGTTGGGTGGCATAGACTTTAAATTTTCCTAGGGGTATGCACATAAATGTGTTAAAACGTATACAAAGAAGCATGTAAACAACTTTGTAGCACTAATTTTTTAAAACCTTTAATAATGACACTATAGTAACATGCCATGGTTCACGGTAACTCCAATCGAACTCACAAAGAAACGGAGAAACAGGTCAACGCGAAGCTTATTAAAAACCTTATTTCTTTAGGGAATTACGTAAAAACGACCCGCCTTAAACTTCTCTTAAAGTTTGTTCTAGTGGATGAGCCGTACTTCGCATGCGTCCATAGCGTCCAGTTTTTAATTCAAGAAAAACAAGTTTCATTAGTTTAATGTCTTATTAATTTTTCACAAAAATAGTTTTCCACAAAACAAATAGCTGGTCACTATGAGCATGCATTAGGCGTGTATAATTAATAGACATACATCAACATCATCTTTTTAGACCTATGGCATATTTATTTAGGCGTGTAAACAATTAGACATTAAATAATCTTGCATACCTAGATTCATAATACAAAAGATGACATTAAGCATACAAGTAAACATGTAAAATCCGAGTTCTCTCGCGAGTCTTCCCTAAATGGAGAACCATAAGACCCTCACTAGGTTTTCTGCTTAGTACCTAGATCGCCTCATTCACCACATATTGTGATTAAGTGGGTCTTATAGCTGGAATAGACAACAATCAAAAAGGAAACGTACATGCTAAATGAACAATTTTAATTTTCCCTTTTTAACCTATATTAACTTTTAATAGAATTCAAGATTAAGATCTACATATTTTATTCATCTCATGGCAAGGATTTTAACATCATTGTCATATTTTTCTAGTAAAACATAAATAAAATATCAAACGCAGCAGATCATAGCATATGTTTCAATAATAGGCATGTTAACTAGGCGTATAATTAAAACATAAACGTGTAACCCATAAAGCTAAAACGAGTTGACTCGTGATGCCACTGTTGGGATTTAACAATCTAGCTAACCACTTTAGCTACGAGTACGCAACAGATGGATCTAGTAATAGCATATGATTAACACGTAAATAAGAAGTAAATAAAAAGCGTACCTCTCAGCAAATTGATCTTGAAACAAGTAAAGTGACTAAAATAAATCGCCTCTACGGTTGCTTACATAATCACGTCAACCGAATATGTTAAGTTTGTCTAGACTTAACTTCACAAACCGAGCACCTTGTGTTATGAAAACGATTACCAAACAAACCCTTGTACCTTGTAACCGAAAACCAGATTTACCGAATTAGGGTTAGAAACAAAACCCTAATATACCGAAAATCAAAACAACCCGAAACCCTTGTTGGGATTTTAACCTTCGATCAGGAAAGCAACAAGCTTACTAATCACGTTGAGCTAGGAGATGAACAACAACTGAAAACCTTAAAAGGTTTTAGGTCTATTTCGGTGAGGACTTGAGAACCGAAACCCAAGACAACCTTAGAGAAGGGTCGGGCTGTTTCGGTGAAGGAATAGAGGAGGATAACCGAATTCTTATTAGCTTTTAGGAGGCTTATGCGTATGGAATGAGGTATGGGGAGAGGGGTATTTATAATCCCACAACCCTAGTTGGGATATACTTAGGAAACAAGTCATAAGCTTATCACAATACTCTTCTCCACCTCCTTATAAAAAACCGGCCCCTAGGTCCCTTAGGATATTCCAAACCGAACCTGGAATCTTTATGGGATCATTCTAGTCGATTTCCAGCCTTAAGACATTAATAAGTTCATGTCTTAATTCGATTTAAGTCCCTTTTGGTTTGTATCGTGATGTATAAAACATATTCTCCGTGTATTAACGTGTGTGCCCCCAATAGGCTCACGTATTTTCAACGTACCTCGTGCTAACCGACTCCTATAACCCAACAAAGCCCTCCTTTTTCAGGAGGTTAAAGTAGCCACTTCAAGTTCCTTTGCCACTAAGCAACCCTTGAGTGGTTAAACGTAAACACCTTTAAAAAGTATACGCTCAAGTAACAACATCAACAACCTCTATAAGCAAACACAACTTCCTTTATTGTTAGTCCTTGTTGCTAGACACACTTGCAGCTCAATTCATCCCCAAATGTCCACACTTTAGGTACCAGTCATGATATGATCTCTATATACATCAAGCTTTCTTTGAGTTCTTTACAACATTTAATACAAAAAATTTAAACTTTAATCAGTAACCAGCCACACCCACAACCATAAAGCACATTATAAAGCATTTGAGATACTTTCATATTTAGAAAGTCTAAAAATTTAGACTTTTCTCTTTCTTTTTATGAAAATATCATTTTTAACAACAAACACAACTATTTCATTTTATGTAACCACCCTTTGTAAAAACTTTTGTTATAATCATGACCATCTATCTCATTTTAAGGAAACACATCTTAAAGTGTCATATGTCACTTCTTAATTAAAAAAATCATCTTTATTTTTAAATTTAAATATCTTTTTATCTATTTATTTTTTTATGATTTAATTTCATTATATTTTCTAAAATTTTGTGTTCTTTAATTCATCATCTATTTTGATATATTTTTATTAATTTTTTGTTTTTTTAATACCCCCGAAACCGATGCTTCGTGCGGTTAACATGCTAGATGACTTGTTTTCTACTTCCCAATATATATCCAAACCGTTATCATCCTCAATGGCAACACAAACCGCAAGCATTCTACTTGTTTCTTCTACAATTGTTATTATTTTAATATCATGTTTCATTTAGAAAACGTGCCTGAACTTGAGATGTTGTAGTCGCCCAGTCACTATTATTCGTTATTTTTGCATAGTTATCATTTAGAGATATTGAAATTGATTATTTGATCTAAATAAGATTAAATTGCGAAATCATACATTATATTTAAGTTGCATTTAGTTGTTTTAACCATAGTTACTGATACTTCGATTTTGTGATTCTTCTAGTTGGTGAATTGAGGTTTGACTATTTGGTTCAACAGTTATATTCAAAATGTTGGGTTATAGGTGTATAATTTCATCAGACCTGCACACATAAAAACAATAACAGGTGTAAATTAGGGTCAAATACATTCAATCAATAAATTATATACAAAATTAGGGTGAATTTAAACTTACCAGCGCTTTTAAAAACTTTTGTTTTTTATAAATTTGGCACATATGTTTTTGTAAGCATTTTAATCTCAAAACAAAATAAAGAAAAGTTTGACCAAAATGATCGCCAATTTTGACTTTTATTGGTCAATTATGTTGCATGATTTTGCCAGGTGGCGAAGTTGAGTGATTTGATTGGTCCAATTTTGTTCTCAATAAGATTGCTTTGGCAAAATTGCTCCAAAATAATGTAATTTCTTTATTATATAAAAGATTGATTTCATTTGTAGTTCATATTAGAAACAAGTTTAATATACCCACTTTTGGTTGTAACGGGTATATCAAGTCTGTGGTGTATGAAATGAGAAACGGGTCAAAGTGGAGATTTCGGAAAATGATGGTTTAGGTCTCGAAATCTCTATACGGCGTATAAGCCTATAAGACGTATAGATTGGAGGTCTATACGATATTTAAGACTTCTGGTATTAAACAATATAAATAAGAGTTAAGTACATTTTTGGTCCTTGTGGTTTGGTGCGTTTTTCACTTTTGGTCCAAAATTCAAAAAAAGTTTGATTTTGGTCCAAAAGACCTTGCTAATTTTGGAGATATAATAAATTAGTTAAATAAAAATGGTACCTAGGCTTTAAGAATTCCTTCAAGTCATTTTGGAGATTTAGTAAATTAGTTGGTCATCTTTACATTCTTAGCTGCAAGATGAAGACTTATTACGATGCATTATCATTAATCAATGATGCTAGCGTGAGATTTCATGCAAGTGTTGGGGCAACCATGCTGCAACAAACCAGTGAACAAACAAGTTATAATAGTATTTGATTTCATGCATTATCCTTTTGTGGTCATTGTCCAATAAATTAATCCAATAAATTGCACATAAATATGAGTTTTTACCTTGGGTTAATGAAAAACAATGGTCTAAATTTATTCCTTTTGTGGTCATTGTCCGCTTTCCGTATATCATTAGTAGATTCATGTTTCTATACAAAAAAAATTAAAAATTAAACCATATTTGATATATTTAAATAATGAGTATGAGTTATCATTCTAATAACACCGACGTATTTAAATTCACGAAATCCATTTATGAAACAAATAATCGATTCAAACTTAAACCTAAAATATAATAAGACGATATGACTGATTACTTTACAAAAAAGATAAACCATTAATTATTTTTTTGAAATCAAATAAACATCTCTGTTTCAAATCGGCTGATTATCCAATAGAAGAATTTTGATATGTTTTACTTTGTGTGATTGTTTTGATCCGTGATTTGCTTGTTTTGAATTTCAAAGAAGAAACGCGTCATCAAATAATCAAGATAGTTTGTTGATGTTGCGATGATAAGTTAAGAATGTTTGATTTGAAAAGGCAGAGATATTGGGTGCAAATTGAAACTGAATAATGAATGAGGGTGAAATAGTAGCAGTGAGGTTTAAGGAAGATACAAAATGTCATAAATACCCCCGTTTTTTACACTGTGATTGCCTAGTCATAAATTTGTTCCCATTACGCCATTTGAGTCATCATTTACAGTCAGCATTAAGTTGACATGTCACCATGTCTAGTCATCATGAAATATTTCATGCCTTACCCCATATATAGGTAGAAATATATATAGGGGCGCATTATATTGAAAACTCATTTTATGTGCAGAACTTTACAGAACTATTATAGACCAATCTAAACCTTTGGATTATCTAATCAATGGTTAATAATGCATGATAGCATTTATGTAAATAAATTAAATTCAATTTTTGC
>BQNB010058620.1:6252-37682 GCA_026074375.1 Tanacetum coccineum | reverse complement strand
AGTTCACATGCTCTGTAAACCAAAACCTTACTATGATGAACAAAGAAAGGTGGCCATTGGCTACAAGAGCCCCTCATGCCTCACCTATGCAAAGCAAGTTCAACCTGCACTTTATAATGGTCATGAAATTGTTAAAAACCAGCATGTCCCGGCCGTAGTACATAACTTAGAAGAGACTCTAGAGATAGCTAAAATCACTAGAAAGAAAATGAATGACAAGATGAAACCCACACAGGGGACTAAACATAACAATGACATTCGACCCCCAGATTACTCAAAAGAGAACTTTCTGGTGACATTCACTCCATAAACTCAACTGACCCCCGAACAGATATTTTGGTCCAAAGATATCCTTAAAATGAAAACCGACTCTCTCGCGGAGCAGGCCAAAGCGGCGAAACCGGTTAAAGGTTTGACGGTATACCCTACCAACACACCTATCAAGCTTGTCCCCAGGGTGCTTCCAACAAAACGTCAAGTCAAAATTAACATTTTTGCACTTACGTAACTTTTTTTGGAATTTGAAAAGACCTATAAAAAGAGAATTACACCAACGGGTCTCACTAAAGGGGAAAGGGGTTTTGAACAAACAAAGGAATGTTATCTCACCGAGGTCATTCTGTTTTTTAGAATGCCAAAAGAACATTTTGAAGGTATTTAAAAGGCTCTAACTAAAGAAATCAAAGAAATGAAAGCAATTTTTGATGAGTTGGAAGCTGAGGTAGACCAAAATGCTATGAATAGGAATAGTGATGAGATTGAGAGGAAAAATCTTCTCATCGCAAATGATAATTTAATTGTTGATTGCTTGTCAAAATATGTGTTCTATACTGCAACAAATTATAAGCTTACTGTATCTAGATTCACTGAAATGCATGATGCCCACACTGTTGTTGCAAGGCAGACGCTGTCTGGAACTTGAAGCAGAGCTTTCTAAAATCCATGAAAGAGGTCTTTCTAAAAAATGATCATACTGAATTAGTAAAACGTTTAGATTCCAATCTTGAGGTAAAATCACACTTAAATTTGCAGTTAAAGTACAAACCTTAAAGAACGTTTTGGAAACAACACATCTCCACCCGCTCGAGATGCTCCTGATTTTGACTCAGTTTTTGTAAAAAAAATGAAAGATTCCATTCAAGGAAAGGACAACCCCATCAAAAAATTGAGGATGCAAATCTCCCCCATTAAGATGAGAACCCGTAGTAAAACTTACTCGTACTCCTTGATTTTCGAGGGGCCCTATAAATTGCAGATCACTTAATTAACTAACAAAGTCCCACAGTTCTCCAAGAACAAAAGTGATCTTTTTAGGACTAAGAATGTCAAAAACTAAGCACATTACAAGGAATTTAAATGATTCTAATTAAAGATCACTGTGCCACAACAAATCGAACAAAACAACTGCCCTGTTAACTAAAAATGAGAATCTAAAGGCCCAAATACATAAAAATCTGCCATGCATCACTATGGATTCTGTAAAACCAAGAGTTCTTGCCACTGGTAGGAGTATGCGACAGATGTAGACCAAATCCCCCCGCAATAGAAACAAAAGGACGTGCATCTCTAGATTATCACAAACACCTTAAGGAAAGTGAAAGAAACCCATCGCTCGCGCGAGATCGACTATGACAATAGAGGAAGCTAAGGATGAAAGACCATGTAGGATAGCTCACTTTGCATTTCTTTGCCTTTACACTCAAACACTCTTGTAGGTATGCTATAGATGTTGAACCAATTTCCCCTCGCAGTAGCAACAATAGGGAAGTTCACCTAGATTATCTCAAACATCTTAAGGAAAGTGTAGAAACCCTTTGTGAGATTGTAGAGGAAGCTAAGGTTGAAAGACCATTAAATAGATCACTTGCATCTGCTTGCCTTTACACTAAACATTCTCAGGAACTATTAGAATATGCGATTGGCACTTGTCCGAAAGACTTTAATAAACAAGATAAAAAGCATGCGTCTACCCCTTTAACTAGGAAAAAGCAAGTTACTTTTGAGGACCAATGTGAAATGTCAAATAATAACACACACAAACATGTATAGCAACTGAACATTCAGAAGACTAATGTCCCTATGCTTCATTCTACAGGAGTAAATAGTTGCACTGACGCTAGCGAATCACAGCCTAAGAGCAATACCAAGAAAAATAGGATCTCACCGGCTAAAAGTGTCAACAAGAAGAAAGTAAAAGAACACCCTAGGACCAATAAGTCTAGTTTAAAAACCACGAATTGTGTTGATTCTAGTATTAGCTCTAAGCGTACTATAATTAATTCGAATTCTCATTTTGTTTGCCAAACATGTAACAAATGCTTAATTTTTGCAAATCATGATGTGTGTGTGGTTAATTATTTGCACTATGTGAATGCATCCCCCTCTGTTAAAAATGTTGTGCACAAAGTTAAGCAAGTTTGGAAACCTAAGCAAGTTAGGCAAGTGTGGAAAGCCACAAGAAAAGTGCTTACTAGTGTTGGTTATCAATGGAGGCCCACGGGAAGAATATTCACTTTAAGAGAACAATGCCCTTTAACTAGGCTCACTAAACCCAGAGTAGTGTCTGCTAAGCAAACTGAAAACGTTAGTACTAGTAAATATGTGATGACTAAGAAATTAAGTCACACATCTCATAAACCACTAACCAGATACCAACGTAGAAACCAACAGTACCAGGCAGTTCCCGTTAGCCTTCCCACTCCACCTGAGACTCAGGCCATGGCTGCCTCTATGCAATCTGCTTTTGCTTATGCTAACCAACAGGAACCCAACCAAAATTGGGGATCCAACTTTCCAAACTCTCCATCTTCGTCTATTTTCAAATGCAGGTCGTACAGATCATCCTTTGGTATTTAGACTTAGGTTGTTCAAAACATATGACGGGGGATCGCTCACGACTCAGGAATTTCGTGAAAAGTTCATCGAGATAGTTAGAATTGGGAATGACCACTTTGGTGCTATCATGGGTTACGGAGATTACGTGATTGGTGATAGTGTGATCTCTAGGGTATACTATGTGGAAGGACTAGGACACAATCTGTTTTTTGTCGGACAATTTTGTGATTCTAATCTGGAAGTTGCATCTAGGAAGCATTTTTGTTATGTCTGAGATACGGATGGTGTTGAATTAATTAAAGGTTCTCGTGGTTCTAATTTGTACATTATCTCAGTTGAAGACATAATGAAGTCCTCCCCAATCTGCTTGTTGCCCAAAGCCTCCAAGAACAAATCATGGTTATGGCATCGTCGTTTAAACCACTTAAACTTCGGTACCAACAATGACCTTACAAGAAAGGATTTAGTCAGAGGCTTACCTAGATTGAAGTTTGAGAAAGATCATCTCTGCTCTGCATGCCAACTAGGAAAGAGCAAAAAGCATACCCACACACCCAAAACTGAAAACACCAACTTGGAAGTTCTTAATACCCTTCATATAGATTTATGTGGACCGATGCGAGTGCAAACAATTAATGGGAAGAAATACATCTTAGTCATTGTTGATGACTATTCAAGGTTTACTTGGGTTAAGTTTTTGAGATCGAAAGATGAAACCCCAGAGGTCGTCATCAAATTTCTAAAGCAAATACAATTCGGTCTCAACAAAACTGTTAGATACATCTGTACCGATAATGACACTGAATTTGTCAATAAATATTTGACTGAATATTATGAACGTGTCGGCATTTTTCACCAAAAAACAGTTCCGAGGACTCCACAGCAGAACGACATTGTCGAAAGATGGAACTGTACTCTTGTTGAGGCTGCTAGGACAATGCTGATATTTTCCAAGGCCCTGATGTTTTTATGGGCAGAAGTTGTTGCTACTGCTTGCTACACCAAAAACTGATCCCTTATTCACACTCGTCATAACAAAAGACCATATGAGCTGGTGCATGATAAGAAGCACGATCTTACCTTTTTCCGAGTCTTTGGTGCTCTTTGTTACCCTACCAATGACAGCGAGGATCTTGGAAAATTACAACCAACAGCTGATATTAGAATTTTCGTTGGTTATGCACCAACCAGGAAGGGTTATAGAATCTACAACAAACGAACCCGACGAATCTTGGAAACTATTCACGTTTAATTCGATGAGCTGTTTGAGCCAGTGGCTCCTGTGCAACTTAGTACAGGACCCGCACCTACGTTTCCGACGCCTGGACAAATAAGTTCAGGGCTCGTACCCAATCCGGTTCCTGCAGCACCTTATGTACCCCCAACAAATAAAGAACTGGAGACTTTATTCCAACCGATGTTCGATGAATACCTAGAACCCCCTCGTGTTGAAAGACCGGTTTCTTCTGCTCAAGCAGTTCCAGTTCCAGTCAATTCAGCCGGTACACCTTCTTCTACTACCATTGATTAAGATACACCTTCTCCTATTCATTCACCGTCATCTTCGGCATTACAATCTCCAAGTTCTCATCAAGGCGTTATAGCTGGATCTAATATCATTGAATATAATCCTTTTGCTCCCATTGACAACAATCCCTTCATAAACGTGTTTGCTCTAGAACCTAGTTCTGAAGCATCATCATCTGGGGATGTTAGTTCAATATAATCAACTCATGTCACTCAAATACATCATCATCTCAGGAAATAGAGCAAGGATCACCCGCTTGATAATGTCATTGCCAATCCCTCTCGACTGGTATCCACCAGAAAACAACTTGCAACCGATGCCTTGTAGTGCTTGTATAACTCTGTACTATCAAAGGTCGAACCAAAGAACTTTAAATTTGCCATAACTGAAGATTGTTGGTTTCAAGCCATGCAAGATGAGATTCACGAATTTGATCGATTTCAAGCATGGGAATTAGTACCTTAACTAGACTGTTTCATGATTATAGCTCTCAAGTGGATTTACAAAGTTAAGCTTGATGAGTACGGTGATGTTCTAAAAAATAAGGCAAGGTTGGTGGCCAAGGGATATCGACAAGAGGAGGGAATTGATTTCAAGGAATCCTTTGCACCGGTTGCACGCATCGAGGCTATAAGAATCTTCATCGCCAATGCCGCCAGTAAAAACATGACCATCTATCAAATGGATGTCAAGACAACATTCCTTAATGGCGAGTTGAAGGAAGAAGTCTATGTTAGTCAACCAGAGGGTTTCGTTGATCCAGACCATCCGACACATGTTTATCGTCTGAAGAAGGCTCTGTATGGTTTAAAGCAGGCTCCTCGGGCGTGGTATGACACCTTGTCATGGTTTCTTCTGGACAACAAGTTTTCCAAGGGTGCAGTTGACCCGACATTATTCACTCGGAAAACAGGCAAACATATTCTTCTTGTTCAAATATATGTAGATGATATCATATTTGCCTCGACCGACCCTAAAGCATGTGACATATTTTCCAATGAGATGAGTTCTAAATTCCAAATGTCAATGATGGGACAAATGTCTTTTTTCTTAGGATTACAAGTTTCTCAAAATCCCGGAGGCATTTTTATTAATCAGTCAAAATTTGCTCTAGAAATTTTAAAGAAATTTGGGATGGATTCGTGTGACCCTGTTGATACACCCATGGTGGATCGACTTAAACTGGATGAGGACCCCTTAGCAATTCTAGTTGATCAGACTCGATTCCGTAGTATGGTCGACTCCCTAATGTACCTCACCGCCAACAGACTCGACCTTGTATTCGTTGTATGCATGTGTGCTAGGTATCAGGCATCGCCTACCAAAAAGCACCTTGAAGCACTTAAACGGGTCTTTCGGTATCTTAGAGGAACCATTAATTGGGGACTTTGGTATCCGAAAGACACCGCTATGGCACTAACAGCCTATGCAGATGCGGACCATGCAGGTTGTCAAGACACACGAAGGAGTACGCCAGGAAGTGCTCAGTTCCTTGGAGATAAATTAGTCAGCTGGTCATCAAAGAAACAGAAGAGCACTGCGATCTCAACCACAGATGCTGAATACATTACCATGTCTGGATGTTGTGCTCAGATACTTTGGATGAGGTCACAGCTTATAGACTACGATTTTGCCTTCAATAAGATTCCCCTGTATTGTGATAATCGCAGTGCCATTGCTCTCTGCTGCAATAATGTCCAGCACCCTCGGTCCAAGCACATTGACATACGACACCATTTAATTCGAGAGCAGGTTGAGAAGGGCGTGGTTAAATTGTACTTCATGACGACGTATTATCAACTTGCGAATATATTCACCAAGGCATTACCAAGAGAGCGGTTCGAATTTCTACTCCCGCGTCTCGGTATGAAGAGTATGACTCTGGAAACCCTTAAGCGTCTTTAGGAAGGAGAATAGGAGTAAATGATGGTCTTCTTATATCCTATGTACATTTGTATATAATTAATCACAAAAACAAAATACAAAAATATAAAACCTATAAAAACCATAAAAAATCAATAAAATAGAAAATACCAAAAATATTTTTCAAGACATGTCTTCTGTAAATTGATAACATTTACGGACCTAGAAATGTCATTCAATAATGACACGGGTTTTTAAATGAAGTTCGAGCGGAAGTTCAAACTGTTTTAAAACATGTCTAAATGGCTTGCAGTTATTTCAGGCTGCAACCCGCTTTTCAATTTGAGGAAAGCATGTCGTCAAAAAGACAGTTGTTCTTAATACATTTCCTAAACACTTAAACTCTCTCTCAAAGATAAACCAACTTCCTTTCTCTTTGTTTCATTCGACATACACACAACCAAACCCAAACATGACCCACATTAACCTAAGGATTCAAGGTAGCATTTAAGTTCGCTTATAAGGATATCAAGAGGAAACTACGAGCTAAGATTGGGTATACAAGCATTGAAAGCTTAGGGTTATATACGTTTTAAGTGTAAACGCATCGGGTTTGCCTCTCAATCCAAAACCAAGAGCCTAGGACTATTGTAAGTCGAACTAAACTCCTATCTATCTATATTCTAGTCGTTTTAGCATGTCTAGTTGGAAAGAGTCACGTTACCTTGTGTTTAACAAGGTTAACGTGGGCACGAACATGCATGTTTCGACCCATGCATGGTTTACGCACGTATATTAAGTATATGAGGCCTTATGTGGTGCAAACATGTATAAAACGTGATAAAATATCGAGTTAAGCTTTAAACAATCATTTAAAATACACGAATAAGGATCATGGTTGATCAGGGTTATCGTTTTACTATGGTACGTAAATTTCTATACGTAAACACTTGAATGAAAACGCAACGACTTGGCTTGGGAAAGCATTCACTAACTATTTAAACGAATGCATGTGATTAATAATGATTAATAAATGTTAACGAGAGCTTAACAAAGGATTTGAAGCCCTAGAACCACTAGGGAGGATTAATGTTATTAGGTCTTATGGTCCAACAACCCACTAAAAGGCCCAACAGGCCACGACCCATGAGCCTACGGCTTATAAATAAGCTCTACAAGCTTATTAATGAACTAGAGATGCTTATGTGATTCGCATGAACCCTAAAACACTTATAAAAAGCTAGCCGAACCCTTAATGGGCTTACTAGCCCATTAACGAGTCCAACTCGAGCCATAAGCTCACAATAAGCTTAAAACAGCTTATTGGTAAACCTATATAAGCTTAATGGGCTTAATAGACCTAAGTAAGGCTAATGGACCCTAATGGGTCAAGTCAAACCACTCAAAAACCTATTCGGACCCTTAATGGGCCTAACAGCCTAATAACAAGAGCTTATTGCTTATTTGATAAGCCGACCAAGCAAAACAGACTCTAATGTGCTATAAACTAGAAACACTCAAAGGACCCTTTTATAATATTCGGGTTTGAGTTATTGGGCTCACGAAGCCCAACAAGCTCGAATAAGCTCCAATAAGCTCTCCCGAGCTTATTTTCAACCTAACTGATTTGTGTAACTTAAATAAGCTTAACAAGTGCTTTTGTACCTTTAAAATCTTAATTGGACCATTAAATAGCTTGATGGGCCTTAACGGGCCCAATAAGCCCAATAAGCTTAAATAAGCTTATCCGAGCTTATTTATAAGCCAAAACAGTTTGCTTTACTTATTGGAGCTTAATAAAACTTGTTGCCACTTGTTAGACCTTAAAATGTGACTTAAAAATGAGGTTATTAACAAAGTTGAGGTACTAAATAAGTAAACTTTGAAACTGAGGGTTTAAATTATGATCAAACCACTGTATTTAGTAAACTTAAGGGACTGTTTTTGAGTCACTTTTGGAACTTAAGGACTAATTTAAGCATAATAAGATCTAAAGTGTAAATTGTGTAAAGTTGGAGGACTAAAAGTGTAATTATGAAAACTTAAGGGTTTGAAATGTAAAATAGTATATTTTATAAACCTAGGGGCTGTTTTGTAATTGTATAAAACCTAAGGGTATTTTATAAACAAAGTGATTATATAAACACTAGCGAAACGGACGAATTACAATTCGGATACTATGACAGGGAATTAAAACACGACTTTTTAATTTTTTTTAAGTAAATATGAATATTAAATTAACAACGCATGTACGTTTCCCAAGAACCAACAAGTAATTTCAAATACATTAAACATGTACACCACCACACAAGTGATAACAGTATATATAAACTAGTAAATTATTAGAGTTTATACATTGAGTCTTTAGCCTAAACTTATAGACTAAGACTGGCCGTATTTACTTAGGTATTTGACGGTGTGATTCATACTTGGATATATTTATCATTCAGAGGACTACCTACTAAGGTGAGTTCATAGCCCCATGTTTTACAATTATTTAAATAATTTACATCTTTGGGGTGAGAACATGCTTGTTTTACAAATTGGACGCAAGTGTACATTTTATAATATGATTTCGTGTTTGCCTAAGTAGCGATAACCCACTGAGCCATTTTATCATGAACTATCAATTACTGGATTGTAAGCGCGAATGTTATGAGTAGATCTGTTTGGGACTGACATCCCCGTTCGGGTGACTTGCTATCACCGGGAACGAACGTTATAACATGTAGGATTTGGGATGTTTTGGGTTAGAACATCATTCATAGGCATTATTGGCTTTTTATTGCATTCATACATGTCGAGCTTCAGTGTCATGAGCTTAGGAAAACATAATCACTTTTTATGATGTTTGTATCTGTTGCTCAATCATACACTTGAAAATCTTGCGGTCCTACAGTTTTGCATACATAAACCTATGAATTCACCAACTTTATGTTGACGTTTTAAGCATGTTTTTCTCAGGTCAATAAGGCACGAGGTGCCAAGGTACATTGGGGGTCACTCTTTCGAAGAGTCGATGCTAAAGATTTGGGCGTATTACATTTTGGGAACATTTGTTATAAACCGAAATCTTTACTTATATTGCCGAACAATTTGAAGCCATGAGCTTATGTAATGAGCAAGTATTTTGGGTTAAAAACACAGTATCTAATTAAAAACGGTACGTTAGTGGTCCGTTCTCAAATCTTGGGCAATTGATCTATGATGTAACGCCATCGGATATTCAACATTCCCGCTGCTACCCAGATTTGGGGGTGTTACATCAAGACACACGAAGAAGTACGTCAGGAAGTGCTCACTTGGAGATAAATTAGTCAGCTGGTCATCAAAGAAACAGAAGAGCACTGCGATCTCAACCACAGAGGCTGAATACATTTGCCATGACCTGGCATGTAATTTGTCAGATACTTTGGATGAAGTCCACAGCTTACAGACCAACGGTTTTTTATCCATCAATAAGATTCCATGTATTGTGAAAATCGCAGTGCCAGTGCTCTCTGCAGCAATAATGACAACACTCCACTCCAAGCACATTGACATACGACACCATTTCATTCGAGAGCAGGTTGAGAAGGGCGTGGTTGAATTATACTTCGTGATGACGGATTATCAACTTGCGGATATATTCACCAAGGCATTACCAAGAGAGCGGTTCGAATTTCTACTCCCGCGTCTTGGTATGAAGAGTATGACTCCGGAAACCCTTAAACGTCTTCAGGAAGGAGAAGAGGAGTAAAGGATGGTCTTCCCATATCCTATGTATATTTGTATATAATTAAACACAAAAACAAAATACAAAAATATAAAACCTACAAAAACCATAAAAAAATTAGAAAAATTGAAAATAACAAAAATATTTTTCCAGACATGTCTTCTGTAAATCGATAACATTTACGGACCTAGAAATGTCATTCAATAATGACACGGGTCTTTAAATGAAGTTCGAGCGGAAGTTCAAACTGTTTTAAAACATGTCTAAATGGCTTGCAGTTATTTCAGGCTGCAACCCGCTTTTCAATTTGAGGAAAGCATGTCGTCAAAAAGACAGTTGTTCCTAACAACGGGTAATTAATTTTTCCCGGGCACGGATTACTTAATATCCATGCATTTAAGGATTAATGTACGCTTCAGTGCGTTTTTCCTCTTTCGAAAGAGAAGTCTTCCTTTTATAACCAAATAGTTTTCTTCTTAATTGATTCTTCAAAACTTGTTTGTGTTATTCACGGTGGTAAACTGTTGTTGGAAATTCATCAATTCAGGTTTTTCAAAATAAACTTTTCAACTCAAACAACGACTACAGTTATTTCAATAGAAAACGGGTCATTGTTTGAGGGGGAGAGTGATTTCAAGTTTATTGCATCAAACGGGTTTCTAGATCACATCATATAATTAATGGAAAAGGTTTTGTAGTAATACGGGGTTATAATTTGAGGGGGAGTTAAGTATTTTAACTCTAAGGGCCAAAATTGTCATTAGTTAAAGAGTTTAGGGACTTATGTGCAATATGCTAATTGTTTTCTAGCTCTATTAAACTACAAGGACTAAATATGCCAATCTTCAAACTTGTTTCCCTAGAAAACCTTTAAACCGAAAATTAAGAGTGTTAGAAACCTAAGGGACCAAAACTGCCAAATCTCCAAACCTTTAGTATAAATAGGTGGCGGTTTGACATTTTGGTCAAACCTTTCAAAACTAGTCAAACACACATTATCATTCTCTCTCTCCTCGTAAACCGCCACCTAGAACAACTTCCTTGATTCTTGATTTTCTGGTGATTCCTTGCTAAGGTAACTTTTAACCTTTGTTCAATACACTTAGATGATTCATCAGGTGAAAGGAATCAACTCAAATCACACTTAAATGGCTTCAATGTCTAGATTCGACCTAGGTTACAATCTAAATTCTAAGAGTTGTTTGAAAGTATGAATCGGTGGGTAGGATATATGCGGATAGGGCTTAAACTCAATATGTTATTGTTTAATCAGGGTCTCTTAAACACGTTTAGGAGCCTAGATTAATTTAAGTAGGTGTCCATGTCGAAAATCAAAGAGAGTGTTTGGAATGATGTATGGATTGCTGGGAAATGATTACTTGGTATAGATGATGCTTATTTGTTGATTCTATTTGCTCCCCAATTGCGTGTGATCATGATTTGATGATTTTCGTGTGTGGATTGACTTTTATTAGTCAAATGATGTTTGTCGTTGTTGTATCGTGTTTGTGATATGTTTCTTATGTTTAAGGAAAGTAGTGTATGCCACTAATGCTTGTCCTGTAGTGCTTGAAATGATATTCGTATGCGTTAATACCTAGGTTGGTGGTAGAGGTTTGATATATTATCTTGATAGCGGTTTAGTAAATATTCTTTATAGCGGTTTGCATGTTCCCAAGATAGCAGTTTGGTAAATGTTCATGATAGCGGTTTGATCTGTTTTGCTAAATAGCGGTTTGCTCAGGATGCATGATAGCGGTTTGAATCTATTGAATATATTTTGATTAGCAGGCAAACCGCTACGAGGTAGCGGTTTGATGAAGATTATTTTTATTATTAAAATAATCCAAACCGCTATTTCAATTTTTTCTTAATTGATAGCGGTTTGATTAAAATGAATAAAATATTCGTAGCTGTTTGGACAGAATGAATAAAATATTCGTAGTTGTTTGGTTATAGCGGTTTGATTAAAATGAATAAAATATTCGTAGTTGTTTGGTCATAGCGGTTTGATTAAAATGAATAAAATATTCGTAGTTGTTTGGTCATAGCGGTTTAATTAAAATGAATATAGTATTCGTAGATGTTTGGTCGTAGCGGTTTGATCATTCCGCTACATAGCGGTTTGATCATTTCCCTACATAGCGGTTTGATCATTACTCTCCACAGCGGTTTGATTAACTATCCTCACAGTGGTTTGGGGCCAAGTGGGTAGCGGTTTGGGCCAGAATCTCAAAGTTTTGGCCCATTAGTCCTAATACCCTCTCAAGGCCCAATCCAAAGGCACAATTACCTCGTTAACACCTATCCGGGACTTGTTAACCTGTTTGTGTTCATTGAATATCCTTGACCAACGTGGACTTAATCTCACTATAATCAATCGAAGCATGTCAATGTTATCATCTAACATCAAGATATATGCCATGTCTGCCTGTCTTTGTTGATATCCTTGTACAGACAAAATGACTGATGAGAATGTTCCCGCTCCTGCTCCCACAAGATCTGATGATCAGATACTCCCATTTACTTTATGGGTGCCCATTGGAAAGAGCAACTATGTCTTGGATCTTCAAAAGAAGCAAAAGAATCCGATATTTCAGATCTTTGTGGATATTCTACAGAATACAAACTTCTTCAGGGCATTCACGGCCTCAGCCTCGGTTCCAGCTATCTACATTCAACAATTATGGAATACGCTCACATATGAGGCAAAGACAAGAGTCTACAGTTTTGAGCTGGATGAAACCCAATTCGTATTGGATGTTAATCTTCTGAGGGAAGCTTTAGAGATAACACCCATTGATCAAGCTCACCAGTTTGTATCACCTCCGTCAGGTGATGCTATTATGGACTTTGTGAATGCACTGGGGTATACTGAGGTTATTCACTTTGTGTCAAGAATGGCGGTGAATAACCTGTATCGGCCTTAGAGAGCGATATTGTCTATGATCAACTAATGTCTCACCGGCAAGACTTCTGGGCATGATAGACCCAGATATCCAGTTCTTCAGATACTTTGGGGAATTATTACAAGTACTAATGTAGACTATGCTGAACTTATGTGGGAAGAATTTGTACAAGCCATCCAGACCTTTCTTACTGATAAGGCCAATCTGGGCAGTCCCACTAAGAAGGGCAGGAAAGACAAGGGTTACGTTATTCCTTATTGTCGGTTCACGAAGCTCATTATCTGTCATTTGGGAAGAACCAATAATATTCACCAAAGATCAACATCTCCGTTTCATCTTGCTAAAGAAGATCTCAGACTTGGAAATCTCAAATTCGTTCCCAAAGGTAAAGAAGATGAAGTCTTTGGAATGCCAATTCCCAATGATCTAATCTCGAACAATATCAGGAATGCACCGTACTACAATGCTTATTTAGAAATGGTCGCAAAGCATGATCTGAAAGTTGCAGCCAAAAAAGAAGGGAAGAAGAAGACTGCAAGTGCCAAGCAACCCAAGTCAAAGCCTGCTACAGAGAAGTCAAGCAAACCAGCACCTGCATCAAAACCTAAGCCTGCCAAGGAAAAACCATCTAAGCCCTCTACTGCTAAGCCACCCAAGCCTAAACCTGCTAAAGATAAGTCAACCAAGGCTACAACCCTACAAAAGGCTGGCAAGGGTAAAGTTGCAAAAGTTCGCAATGTGAATAGCTCTTTCCAGCTGGTTGATGAACCTGATGAATAACCAGCTCAACCTGAATCTGAACCTGAACCCGAACATCAAGGTGAAGGTGAAGAATATGATATGGAACGTGCTATTCAGATGAGTCTGGAATCATTTCAGGCACAAAGTCAAGCACATGTTGGTGGTGTGGCCATTCGAGAACCTGTTGCAGAGGCCACCCGACCACTCCCGGTAGTTGAAGGCAAGGGAAAAGCTATTGTTACTGAAGAACAAGCTGCCCAATCACTGTTAGCCCTGCACACACCAAAGAAGAGAAGCACCACAGACCAATTTATATTCCAAAGGCGGACTCCAGCTACTGAAGAGGCATCAAATGGACCCTCTGCACAACCACAAGATGACACATCTGCCAATATTATTCGTGACTCTCCGTCTTCTGCAGATGCTGAAACAGGTGATGGATCAGATAAGACAAACAATGGAGGTGATACTGAGATATTGCATATTACTAAAGAACTAGGAGAAGATGTGGATAAACAGGTGAACCTAAAGGAAAAGACTGATGAACTTGATCAAGACAAGGCTTGATCAGACCCTGGTGAAACTCACGAGTCTCGACCTCCACCAGAGCAGGTACTCATGGATGAAGACTAGGCTGGACCAGACCCTGGAATAAGCCGTGTGGCTCTTGCTGGACCATACCCTGAGCCCACGCATGACGAGTTTATGGCTAATTTATACCCTAAGGTTCAAGAAAGTTTGAAGTTTCCGGCTGATGAACATGTCATCCTAGAGGATCCACTAAGTTCAACCGGGACTCTCTCGTCAATGAAGAATCTGGAGGATGCATATGCTATTGGGGATCAGTTCATTAATGACAAATCCACTGATGATGAACCAGTAAAACTCAATGTGGAAGCAAAAGTGGTCTCCATGGTCACTGTTCCAATTTCTCAAGCGTCTTCCTCAGTTCCTCTACTGTCAACACCAGTTATTGATCTTTCAACTCCTAAACCCGCATCATCTACCACTCAAGCACCAATCTTTACAGCAACAACAACGACTACAACAACAACCCTTCCACCTCCTCCACAACAACAAAGCATAACTGAATCAGAGTTAGTTGAACGTGTTACAGCTCTTGAAAATAAAATCTCTGATTTAGAGTAGAATAACAAGAATCTCGATAACATGACTCAGAATCTTGGATCTAGGGTTTACACTTTGGAGCTTAGGGATCTGCCTCATAAGATTGATGAAGCGGTCTGCGAAAATGTCAAAAAGGTTGTTCAAATAGCTCTACAAGCTCCCTTTAGAGATCGCTTCAGAGACTTGTCCGAATAAGATATGAAAGAAATGCTTCGCCAAAGGATGTTCGAGAGTGGTACATACAAATCACTTCCTGAATATATCGCTCTTATGGCACGAGCACAAAGGGACGAATTCCTTGCTGAAAAGGACAAGTCACATAAGCGACGCTGTGACAATGAAGACCCTTCTCCTCCTCCATCAGATTCAGATCTCAGCAAAAAGAAGCGACACGACTCTGGCGCTTCTGGCTCCTCACAGCCTCCAGCTCTACAGTCATCTGCCTAGAATAAGTCTGACACTAGAGACACTCATTCAAGCTCCTCTAAGCAACAATCCGGTCATCATTCTAAGCAACCAGTTGAAGACATACCAATGCCAGATACTGCCAGTCTATCTGATTCAGAGGACACTGATTCTGCTCATCTTCGAAAGATCAAGCCGATGTCAGAATGGTTGAAGCCTATCCCAAAGAAGGACATGCCTGAAACTCTAGAACCTGACTGGTCTGTTCCTACGAATGATCTGCCTGAACCAGAGAACAACTGAGCAAATTCACTAGCTAAATCCTATAAAGATCCCGAGGAAAATAAGTTACGTTGGAAGACTGGTGATATGGGATCATTCATCACATGGTTTTTCAAAAGGACTGGGAAGAAGAAGCTCAGTAAGACTGACTTGGAAGGCCCAACATACAAGGTAGCCAAAGCCTTTCACGAGAACAACATCTCCCTGCAATTCCATATGAAAGAGTGTCACTGAATGCTTACGGATCAAGTTGATTTGGTTAATCCTGAAGGCCATCGGTTGATTCCTGACGTGAGCAAACCTTTACCTCTAGGAGGACCTCCTGGTCAGGTAACCATTCAGTTACAATTCTTCTTTAATAAGGATTTGGAGTATCTGGTCTCAGGTGACAAAGGCAGAAGGTCAACATTGTCCATATCCAAGCTGAAAGCAGCTCAATATCTAGACTTTGGACTTGAAGAACTTGTACTGTCACTCTGGATTAAGAGTGAACGTGAGTATGATATTAGTGTTGCTTATGGTATCTCTCACTAGTGGTTCAAGCACAAAGAAATTTACATCACAAGACACTGTGCCCCCTCTGATCACAGCAAAGTCAAATCTCATATGCGGATTCTCAGTGTTGTCAGTCTCAAGACTTATGAAAGATACGGGTATCTGTGGTTCCTTTTACTGAATGGATCTTTGCAGCCTATAAAGGATGATAGCCTGGATGTATAAATACAACAGACTATATAGAAACAATGACTTGAATACAATATGTTAATGCGGAATCTTAACACAAGTACTAAGAAGAATAATGATTTAACAGAATAACAACTTTGTTGAAAATGTTCTTGATAGTCACAGATTGCTAACTATGATATGTTGTATGATTTGTAATTGTCTATTTCATATATGTTCTAACTATGTCAATAGTTATCCTTTTATAGATCAAGGATAACCCTAAAAGTCTTACATGACTTTCTGACAAATATCTCACAAATATCTTTTAAATATCTTCTTATCGGTACTAACTATTTTACTACTAACGGTACTAACTAACTAACAGTACTAACACTTTGTACTGTCGGTACTAAGTATAACTGTCAGTACTAACTATTGTACTGTCGGTACTAAGTTAATAAAACATTAATCCTAACAGTATCCCTTCTTAAGAGAGATTGTTCTAAGCAGAGCTGACTACAAGGAATACAAGATCTCAAAGGCTGGCTTCAAAAATCTACACCCAAATGACTTTGAAGACATGTACCCGCTTCATCTTCAAGGTCAACTCAATCATTTATCTGGTGACGACAAAGTTTATCTCTTGAACGCAGTCAACCTGTGGATTAGAAACATCGTCATCAGAAAATGTGTAAAAGATCTGTAGCTCAGGGTTGAAAGTTATCAGACAAAACTCAATCTCACTCAACCAGATTAGATGCTTCTGACTTTCTGTTCAAAGAAGACTACACCATAGTTAGCAAGCCAAGGGCAATAATCTACAAAGACAGGAATGATCAGATGAAGATGATGCGAGAGACTGAGGTGCACAAGTTCAGTGATGGCACATTGCAAAGGATTCTGGACACGCTGGATCACATGGTTAAAGACTTCAAGCTGTACGAATACAATAAGGGCATGGAAACAAGAATCTGGTCTGAGGACGATCGAAGGAGGAGTAAGGCTTTTATGGAGGTAATCGAGAGGAGGCTCAAGATTAGGAGAATCTTCAAGAGTCTCAAAAGCTTTGTTGGTGGACGGCTAAGAGATGTTGACTACAAACTTATCCAAAGAACGAAATGAATTCATCCTTCTGATACTCAGGTCAATATCATCTTATTGTGTATAACCTATCTTGTACATTATTATGAATATGTAGTATTACTTTAAGTGCTCAGTGTCATTGTATAAATTTTTTATGAGTTTTTCGTTAAACTCAAAAATTTTCAAAATTATTATGCCTGACACTCATACGTACCCTCGTTGATTAAGGGGAACATTAATATGTTCCCCATTCGGTTTGTGATTAATCAGCACACTTTTCTCCCAGTTTTCCAACATATTCAAATCCATTGGTATCCAAAATATCAACGGGCTTGAAATTTTTGATAAGGGGAGAAAATGTGATTTAAATATGAAAACTGATAAAAAAATGTGATTTTGTAGACTCATGTGTATACTCCTCTCTCCTTGTGCTAAACATTTTTGTTTAATTGATGCACATGTTGAGGGGGAGCATTTCTAAAAATTTAAAAACAATCGAGGTACTAAAAGCTTTAATATTTATATCACAAGTACCTGATTGAGTTTTTCAATTGGTTTTATGGCAATGTGAACTGTACCAAAAAGACCGACCATGTATTTAAATTTTATCGGAGTTATAAGGTTGGTAAGGTTAGGTATTAGTTCTCATGATCCAGCTAGAACCGGAGGGATCTACCCAAGGACAATCCACTAGTTAGTGTAGAAGTCCTTAGGTATGATATAAAAAAGGAGTAAAAGTGAGAATAAGGGAATAGTGTCGACTGAGATGGAGCTAGAACTAGAAAAAACCCAACAAGGTTCTAGTCATGAAGTCTCGGTAAGCACTAAAGGGGTTGAAGAATGAAAAAGAAATGTAAGGATAAAGGGTGTAAAGAAAGAAGCCCTCCATGCACTTAGGCAGAAACCAGCTCAATACATCTGCTGTCAGAATCACAAAGATGATTGCTGATATTGAAGAATGCGGACCCAGTGATGCAATGCACAACCCTCCCTAGCCACTCAAAATCTCTTAAAAGATTTCTGTTTCATTTCTCACAGAGACTAAACACGTTATCTATTGACTTTCTCACTCCGAGTTAGTTGATATTGAAAAGGTGGCAGTCTGCTCTAGCCTCTGATCACTAAAACCAAAATGCACAATTGAGTCTAGAGCCAAGAGATCATCAATTAATCTCATTAGGACACTATTATATTTTTACTTGTTCTTCACATAATGTGAAAACAAGGATTATCATAAGAGTCCCACGCATTATCCTTGTGGTATTGCCAGAACATCTGAGTGATACTTAAGTATTCACAATGAAGATGGAAATCCTGCTTGAGCCAACATCAAACAAGCTCATGGTAGGTAACTTGTGAGATCCTTAATGGATAAAACTTATGTCAACTGGAAAGAAACGATGGTGCGATTCTACAAGAATCAAACTTTTTCCAGTTTATGAATTGACGGTTAATGAACTTTGATAAAAGCTTAAAACTCTCGACGTGTTACAAAAACACTTTCACTAAGTAACACATTGATTGATTTTCAAACCAACTTTTCTCTTTATTGCTAACTTTTTTATTACAGGTTCATATAAAGATGGAGATGGTATCATCCTGTTCCAGCAAAGACAAGTTCATTACCGCATGCTCATGCTTCACCAACACATTCAAAGAAATCATGAAAGCTCAAGTATATGGTTCAAAGCTTCCGCAACTCTGATATCAAAGTCCTCTTGAAGTGGCCAAGTATTAAAGTTAAAGAACTTCAAGAACAAAGTATTCAAGTTTTTCAAGATCAAGAAAGGTATAAACATGTCGGTCCGCAAGACACAAGATCACAAGACGGCGAAAAACCACAAGATGATGATCAGAGATTAGATTTGGCTGATGATCTCACCGAAGCTCAAGTTCACATATCAAGTACGATCACAAGCCACAAGACAAAGAATACTACATCAATGTACAAGATATCACATGAAGAATCAAAGACTACGAGCTGAACACACGATCAATCAGAAGATTGTTGAGCTTAAGTTAGTATTTTCTGGGGTGACCTCCCTTAGAGGGAGATTGTTAGATATTAGAAAAAGACTCGGTCACCCTGTGTATTTTACCGTTTATTGTAGCTCGTAGTTAATCATTTAATGTATAACATTCGGTAATGGGCCGGGTATTAAACCCAACGTGTAAGCCCACTACCAAGGCCATTAGGCCGGTTTTGTAAGTAACTATATAAGCCTCTTCCATGCCTTGGAAGAGGTGGTTAGTCATTTTATACAAGTCACACTTTCTCTCACTAGAAAGCTTTTCTCTCTAACTTTCTCTCTCTAGACTTGGCTAATCCATCTATCTTCCATTGTGTTATGATTTCCAATATCCTACACATTTTTAAAAGGCGTAATCCGTACAGACTCAAATTATGTTATTCGTTAACTCAATTTTTATTTGATTTAAACACAAGATGAAAGTCAAAATTCATTAAGCAACCATCCGGACACAAGATTCCTACGGAATCTCCAGCACGTTTAACGCGTTGGTTAACTTAGACTCTTTTCCAGATGTGAATCACATCTCCTTTTCCCCCGATATTAGCAGTTCTAAAATCGTTCTCTCCATTCTCAACTGCATTGAAAGAGTTATTCAAACTCTTATCACCATATACATGACATGATACCGAAGTGTTAATCCACCATTATCTAAGGTCGGATTCCCTCATGGCCTCGGTTTTCCATGTCATTCAAACCATATAACGCATAGTTATGGCACATAAGGTTTCTGAATGCTTCAAAGCATCTACCATACATGTAACTCGAGTATCGGTCTCTCTTTTAACAAGTTCGGGAGCAGATCCTTTAGATGTCACTCGTGACATTCCAAATATTTTGTTAATACAAGGTCCCAAGATTAGGTTGAAACTAATTTTGGTACTATTAACAAAATGCTTAATCACAAGTGTTTCTTAACAAAACGATTTTAATTCGTCTTTTGTTTAAAACACAAATGTTTTGTAAGATCCGTTATACAAAACCGTTTTAAAAGAAGTCTTTCGATTAAAACAATTAAACAATATCATCTATTACATAATGTTTTAACAAAACACATATGTAATCTGATGTTGTCAATCTTCATTAAGAAGATCTTAATAGATTTGTTTCACATGATCTATTTCTATAATGAAACTCAACAAGATTTCAGTAGACCCACTCTTCTAAAGAAACTAAACAAGGTTTCTATAGATATACTTTTAAACTCGAAAAGATTTCAAGAATTATATCTAGTTCAAAATTAAACTCGACCTGGTTTAAAATAAACTAGACAAGTTAAACAAACATTTTCACTAATTAATAACTTGTATAATTATTTATATCTTATTTCAAATAAACTCTTTTTGATTTCATTGAACACGTTCCAAATCTAATAAAATAACAACTTGCATTTTATGAGATATGTTTCAAAGAAACTCCACGTGGTTAGAATGAATACATTCTAATAGGGGTGAGAATACGGACCGGACCAGAACGACAAGACGGACCGAAAGTATTTCGGGTACGGTCTCGGTCGGGGTTTTTGTTTTCTTTCGGTATCGGTCCCGGTCCAGGTTCCGACCCAAAAACCCAATGATTATACCGTGCAGGACCGGACCAGACCGAAGACCGACCCAGACCGGACCGTACCATTTCGGTCCGGTCCTCGGTCCGTCATTTTGGATCAACTCGGTCCTCGGTCCGGTCCGGTCCGGTCCTTGAACCGTGCTCACCCCTAGTTACAATTATCTAATAAAATAACAACTTGCATTTTATGAGATATGTTTCAAAGAAACTCCACTTGGTTTCAATGAATCCATTCTAATAATCTAATAAAATAGCAACTTATATTTTATGAGATTTGTTTCAAAAAAACTCCACTTGGTTTCAATGAATCTAAATTCGTCATGATTTGTAGCCATGTTAGTAACTGGCGCACCAATTACATTTACAGGAGTAGTCACAATCGGGATTGTCATCCTGAAAGATCAACACAAACAGCTAAATAAACTGTTATAAACCGGTATCCAATAAATTAAATCCTGATTTCTATAACCTTGTACCGGATCTGCTTTAAAGAAACTCAATCTTGGTTTCAATGAAACAACTAGATCAGTTTAATAGAAACTCAATCTTGGTTTTAAAATAAACTGATCTGAACAACTGATTTTAAAAATCGTTAAAGAACTCTAATTTCAAATCTGTAAATTAAAATTATGTTTAATTAAAACTGATTTTCAAAGAAACTCGACCTGGTTTCAATAAAAAACAGTTTATAATTATAAAATCTGTTAATAATAATTAATCCGATTTAACAAAAGTGTTGTTAATTCTGTTACACATAATTTGTTTTAAGATTGTAGGGAAACATGTACATTTTTGTTAAAATAAAATCAGATTACAATTAATAAATAATTAACAGTAAATAAATAACAAAAAATAAAACAGACAGAATGGGGTAGAAGCAAAAGACAGACACTATGAACGATACATAAAGAAAGTATTAAAAGGTCGTGAAACGAGACACATGTTGGACACGCTCCCCAGTAAAACAGATTCGTCGTCTGTCTTTCAGGGTACAACGTTCAAAGCTGATGTACAACCGGACCTGACAAACTCGCCTGAAATATCACGGAAGCAGTCGTATGATTCTGATTGAAAGGATTGTTGGAACTTGGTTGCTATGGAGCTGCGTTTTTTGTTTTGTTTAAACGAATGAGACAATGGCTGTATTTATACAGGAAAATCAACTAGTTCTCCAAGATAAAATAATTGCCCAACTTAAGCAAATCTTTTATTAACAAAAATAATTTGCATATCAATTAATGACACAAAATATTATGTACAAACTTATTTGATAAGTTTAAATCTATTCCTAAAATAGATTTACAGAAAACTGGAAAGAACCCGAATCACACATTCCCACTTCACATTTTGAGCGATGTGGGATAATTCTATTTCTCAGATTTTGTGTTTCACGTGTCCCACTTTGAGACGCGATATCTCATTCATTTTGGACATACTCTAGCTCGTTGCGAAGCTCTCTTCAAGGAGAACGCAAAACGACAAGCTAATACAAATATACTAGTTTTAATCCCCGTGCACGCACGTGGCTTGTACATTATGTATATATATATATACTAGTTACATAACCCGCCCGACGGGCGGGTGCGCTTGTCATTCACAATCAGATCACTACCGCTACAAAAACCTCGAATATAACCTAACTCTAAGCCGAGTACACAATCACAGAAACACTGGATAATCCACTAAGAAAAAAATACTTACGGGATTAAAGCGTTTAGCTTCTATCTTATCAAGTTTCATCATTTCTTGTAAAAAAGATTACGGACATTAATGATTATGAGTGTCTATTATTTGTTCGCATATCTTGGCTACAACAAATTTTGTTATCCCCATATTCAACGGTTTGATCAAACACTTATAACTAATTATACAGGTGTTATAATATCAATATAAACTAATAGAATAGATGACATAGATAAAAGTTTGTTTGATAAAAACTCAGATTGAACAATTAAGATGTGTTAAAGGACCGAAGCGTTTTACTCAAAAGCTAACATGATTGACATGAACTACTCTACACATCAAACTCTACTAAACTAATGAATCATTTTAGCCTGCGTCTCTGTAGTATGCATACATCTATTTTTTCATCACCTGCGACAAAGAAACAAATAATTGACAATGCAACTAATAGGTCTTCAATCTACACGTCTCCTTCCGATTTCCTGGAATGTCACGAGAACTTGGAATATGTTGTTAGTTTTTTTCGGATATGATGACACGTTTAGTGCATATAGTAACTTGAGGTGTTCCTAATTTAAGGAAAGATTAATATTTAAAAATACACAAACACAAAAATGATCACTTCTTAGACATATATACTCAGGATACCATCTATGTTTAGTAATGATAGGAGGTACAAGGAAATATAATTACGTAATGAGGCAGGTAAAATTAGTGATCACAACCAATGAATTTAAAATATATAATGCACAAATCTAAATGGTTTTGAATTCATGTTCTTTTTGTATATCTTCAAGATATGTCATATAATTAGGGAATATATCTTGATAATTATGAAGTATATCTTAATTTATTTAGAAGTATTTTGGAAGATTAAAATATATCAACATGTTTTTTTTAGAATATATTATTATAGTTTTGGATAGTAAAACACAAATGGTGGGTTGACTCAGTTGGTAAACTTGATTGAAACTTAACCCTAAGTCACAAGTTAGAACCTTGTCATGGACAATATTTTTATAAAAAAATCTGAAAATTAAAAAAATCTAAAAATTAATGCAAAATGTGTGCCATGTCATCATTGAGGTGGCATCCAGTCATTAAATCATATTTATACACTCATAATTAGCCCCATATATAAGTTATATATATATATATATATATATATATATATATATATATATAATTTTTATTTTTTCTGTTTTATAAGTTATGAAAGTTTTAAGGGTTACTTGTTTTTTTTAAAGTTATAATTAAATTTGTAAATTTATAAATTTACACTTAACTCTATATAATTTATTTAAAATTAAACCATTAAAGTTTTATTAATTACCTCATCTTTTTTTCAAGTTTTTGTTTTTATAATTTTGACACATATACTTTTATGTGTTTTTTTCTTCATAAAATTTCTCCACCAAAATAATGCCAATTTTGGAAGTATTTAAGTTTTTTAATCTTTTACCTAGTAAAGGAAAACGAAAAGTGGAGACTTTTGCATTTAAAAAAATCTTTCTTTATTAGGTATGATACTTCTAGTTAAACATATATTTAAAAATAATAAAAAAATTGGAAGCATCATACATAATAAGAAAATATTCTTTTTTTTAAATGCAAAAATCTCCATTTTTCGTTTTCCTTTACTAGATAAAAGATATAACATATACGTATATTAAATAATAAGTTTGCAAAAACACATTTTGCCAAACTATTTTTCCAATAGTTTGCATGTGTCTTCAAAAAGATTTTTGTTTTGATGATTAAAACACTTTCACTTGCTACTCGACATTAAGATATGTTGTTTGTGTTGTTTAGTTTGACGTTCATTAAAAAATTTGTAGCATGTGGCAATGCACTCGATCAAAAAGTGGCATGCATCCATGTAGTGAAGTTATTGTGTGTTAGTAACTATCATGATCTAAGCACTTTATTCGTATACGACTTAGGTGACTCAACATTAACTTGGTTGCGACTTGTGACAATACTATGTTTAGAAGTACATATACATACCTAAAGTAGTTATCGTTTTTTTTTTAAGTTAGGACTTGAAACGGGACATTATAGTTAATGGCCATGTTAAATACAACTAAGCTAAAAACCATGTTGTCGATGAAGGAATTGGTCGATGGTGCACACATGTTGTCGATGAAAGAATTATTCGGCTAGGTGGACAATTTCAAGATTTCGAAAAGTCAAAAGAAGTATTTGTACAACGTTGTGATTACCGCGGCTTGAAGCATTTGGAGGGTCCGGAATGAGATGGTTTTTGACGTCAACAAGCCTAAGCTTGGCTTGAATTTCGATTTCATCGTGTCTCGGGCTTTCTTTTGGATGTATAATAGGAACAAAAATTAAGATTTAACCGGATAGATTTCTTGCAAAGCTCTATGTTAGCATTAAACTCTTTGTAATTGTTAGTTTTTTGCTTTAGCTCCTGGTTAGAGCTTGGTTATGAAAGTTGTCCCTCGAAAAAAAAGCTAAAAACCATGTTCATACACAGGGCCGGCTTTGAGGGTGTGCAGGGTGAGCAACCGCACAGGGCTTTAAAAATTTTAGGGGCCCCAAAATTTGTCCTCTTAACAATATGTTAAACATCTAGATAACTAATTTGCATTATATCTTATAAACAATGACATTTTATATATAATATTTCTTCTCAAAATGTCTCATTATGTAATTTCGCACAGGCCCTCAAATTTTTTAGAAATTTAGAGACGGCCCTGTTCATACAAATTCACGTCTTTCTCATTAGGGGTGTTCATTGTTTGGGTAATACGCGAATAAATCGAAAACTAAAACTGAATCGAACCATACTGAATTTGCCAAAACCGAACTAAACGGAATTAAATATTCAGTTATCGGTTCAGTTATGGTTTTGACAATCTAAACCAAAAACCTAATTCATATAAATATATAACCTACCTTATATAAAAAAAGATCTAAAAACGCTTTTATAGTATAAATATAACACTTTTTAAGCTTGATTTTTTTTCCTAAAAATCTATATAAATATATAAAATTATGTAGTTCGTGTTATTCGGTTCGGTTTTCGGTTTTCGGTTTTGTTTAACCCATTTTGAATTCGGTTCAGTTCGATTTTCAGTTATACCTAAAAAAATTATCCAAACTGAGTAAATCGAACAACCCGATAATCAAACCGACAAACACCTCTATTTCTCATCCACAATTTGGCTAGCATCCACAGAATTTAAGAGGAATGTTATGCTCACATAAATTTTACATAATAATATCCACATAATGAGGTGGCAACCTCACTTGTCAATTTAAATAGTTTCTCTCTCATTTTCTAATTTGTTTCAATGAAAAAGTAAACAAGTCACATAATTATGTGGATTTTATTATGTAAAATTTATGTGATCTAGCATTTATCAGAATTTAAAGATATGTTTGGTCTTGTTGCATAACAAAAGACAGTAAAGAAACACCAATTGTAAGAAGAAAAAACTAATCACATATCACATGTGTACATATCTTAAAGATACTAAAGTAGTGTAGTCTAATTTTTATCCCACATCGACCAGTGGGGAAATAATGGGTAGGTAATGCCTAGAATAAATACGAATGAAGTGGGATCAATTGAAACAATCCGTCCTGTCAGGGTGAGAGGCGTCCTATCAATGATCGTATAGAGACGGTAGGTCGTGCCAACGCCTAAGACAGCGAACACACTTTTTTAAGACGAGTGAGCCTGCTCTACTTTTAAGCCGTCTCGCTCGTCAATTTTTGGATGCCCATAACTGGGCTCAACAATTCTTATATAAAATTTGAAACCAAAGATGTTGAAATTGGTAATAGTTACATGATTATTAGCGAAAATTTTCGAAGTAACCATTCGGGATACGTGTTGTCTCAAAATGACACTGACAATTTTTTTTTTCAAAATACCCATGTATATCGCGTGCCCCCCCCGCGCGATATACATTTGCACACGTGTCGCCTTCTAAACCAACTTAGAAATTATCGAACAAAAAAAAACCCTAATGTATATCGCGTCCCATGTCACGCTATATACTTTTATGTATGTAAGTTTTTTTTGTTTGGATTTTAGCATGTAAATCGCGTCCCATGTGACGGTATACAGTTTTTTTTAAGTCTTGTAAGGTATAAATTTAGGGTTTAGGGTATACCATATTTTGCTTATTGAAATTCAAGATCTCGGGCATTTTTGCGTACGTATTTGGATACTTAAATTTTTTATTTAAAATAGTTTATTTGGTTATCTGTGTAGTCTTTGATGAGCTCTACTTAATGAATAAAGATTTACTAAAATTACTTTTAATATGCATAAGATACGATGGTGCAAAATGTGTCAGTTGTTCATTTTGTTAAAAAAAATTAAACCTATATTTTTGCAATTATAAAAGTTGATAAAAGTTGGAATTGAAAGCATAAAAGTTAAAGGTAGTCATTAAAAAGCATTACAACATGAGAATCACCAGATCTCTAGTGGAGTACATGGCCAACCTTATTTAGACGATATGAAAACATAAAACCAACAACACACAACGACATACATGGTTAGCAAACTGGTGTTAAGCAATAATGCTTTTACATGTCTCTGTAGTTCGCCATCAATTGACGTTTTTCTTCCATGCTCCTTAGCAACTCATCCCTGACGCTTTTCAAATATACACATTTTTTCATGTCCGCCCCAAGTCTGCCTCCTAGGGCCGTTCTTGCCATAGTCGGACAAGTGACGTGATCTTGCAAAAAACCATGAGATTGTTTTATTTCAACCCTACGATTCGTAAACCTATCAGCAAAGCGATGCATCAAGGCTAAAATTTGTTCCTCCAAAATAGCTTCTTCATCAATTGCTTCTTGTAGTTTCATAAGGACAGTTAACCTAACGTTTTCTGGGTTACTAGCCATGGTAGAAAATGAAAAAGATTAAAATTAATATGTTTGTGTGATGGAATTAAATGTTGTGAGTAAGGGTGCTTAAATATAATGTGTCTATTTATATTCAATTTACTTGACATATACTTTAGTAATCGTTCTTGTGTAATTTGAAAGTGATAGACTGCATTGTCATTGAGTTGTCTAGTATGTTTACAGTTTAAAAATTTATGAGTTGTCAATATCATGTTGTAAATCACAGTTGAAATGTGGCAGTGATAGACAACTTGTTAATTGAGTACTTTTTTTGATGCATCTCATGAATATAAAGTAATTGATTTCATACTATTATATTGAAAAAAACTTAGCATAGCAATTAAACCACATTCAAATCTATTTGATTGGGAATCCTTATTTAATTAACTGGAAACAATAACAAACAGCCAAACAACAGGGACACACATGGTTGGCTTGTTGGTATTAGAAACACAGATTATTATAATCTATATTGCCATGTAATTGTTTAACGTAGTTTTTAGCTATTGCAGAAAATGCTCCTTAAAAATGTTGTTTGTTGTAGATAGAATGATGTTTGTAGTACCGGATATTCTGCTTACTAGTGTCATTAGTAAAAAGCATGTTAATCTGTAGGTATTACGGCTTGTTGTAGGCAGAGTTTGCAAACCTTGTTATTTGTAACGACGGTATATGCATTTCCTATGTATAACGTGTTAGTTGCACCAACAAATTGTGTGCTTAGTGTTTCCTATGCTTGAATCTCCCTCTGTAGTTTTATAACAATTGCATGGTCGTGCCTACTTTATCATAAGCCTGTAGTATGTTAGTGGGAAGAGGGAAAAAGTGTTGTGTATGTGAGACAGGTTTCTGTTTTAGATGATAACATAGTTGATATAGGGGCAATAGCATGTGAGGTCTGTGTCACGAGACTGAAATAGTCAAAAAACACTAACATATATCGTATATTTATAAGTGATAATTGTCATTTTCATTCAACACGCATTAACAACTGTCATTCACTTGTTTTAATTAAGAAAGAGAGGAACAAAAAGTGTACATTGAAAAGACATTGTTAATACATATTAGGTTCATGAATATTATTACAAATGATTCTTCAAATGTTGTGTGAAAACTTGTTTTGATTTTTTCCGTTTTTTTTGCATTTGATTGTAGATAGCTTAGTGTTTCATCTGTGTTCATTTTAAGGTTATTCTGAAATGATACCTCCGAATGATTCTTCCTTTGATCTATTGTTGTGAATCAACATAGAGCTTAGATCTATCTTCGGACATGATACCTTGGTTTCCTCGTATTCAATGTGTTCTTGTTCCGCCCATTCAACCATTTGGTCGGAAGTGTAATCATTTTGTGTTTCCTGCCTTATAATGCCTTCATTTTCACTTGAATAGTCAGTTATGACATGGTTCATCATTTCTGCCAAGCTAGCATTTGGGAAAATGTATTTGTGTATAACAAAATTGACACCAATATGGTCAATGTAGATTTCCAATTTGTACTGCGCTGAACATATATCAAACATGACATGCATATCATAGTTGTTTCTAAGCTTAACGGTTACTGAAAATCCATTGTGTGGTATTTAATAATAAAGAGCATGAATGTTTGTACCAAAAATATTTATTAAATATTGTTTTAGATCTGCTAGTTTCATTCTTGGAATGTTGATGTTGAATGTTCCACCGTTGACGTACATCGTGTTATTCGTTTCATCGAGCACTGATAAGTGTAAAATACACATATCCGTTATTACCTAAAATAACCCAATTAAACCCAAAAACAGACCAAAAATGGCAAAAATATGCTTGTATTTGTGTTTCGTGTGTTCAGGAACGGATATATCAGAAATCACAAGAAAACCATCAAAAACGGGCAAGCACGGACACGAGAACGGAAGAGTGTACAAAAGCCGGAAGCAAAGCCATAAAAAGTCAACCTCCAGTCAATCTTGGTCAATAGAAGTCAATCACAAAGGACAAAATCCAAAATAATCTACTTTGGTCCTCAAAGTTTCAGAAAAGTCCACAAATGGTCCCTAAGCCTAAATAGGCCTCACCCGGATCCAAAAGCCCAATAACCCAAAGCCCATTTACCTTTTATCAAACCACAGGGACCAATCTTGTAATTTCCGAAACACCTTTTACACTACAAAAAGAGAAATGCAAAGACAAGGACTGGATTTGCAATTTAGCCAAAGTCATAACTGAAAATTACCCTTTCAGTTAAAATTTGGGCGCCAAATGAGTGACACTATTCACCCATCGTCCCCAGCTTTCACCATAGGTAAATCAAAGGGCTTTTTGAAATTAAAGGGTACGGATGTCTATTCAAGAGGTCTACAATGAAATGGCAAGGCTAAATCAGTCTAATCAAGTGATCTCATTAGCTCACTTAAGCAATCAAGCCACGTGGCTATGGAGAAAGCACAATGGAATGAGGATTTTGCATTGATTTCACTCAGCAAACTAACACAAATGTCACATCATGGATTGCCAGCTTGGCAATCCATGTGAATCCCAAGGTTGATCAAACGGCCACAAATCATTCTCAAATGATTGGATTAATGGAAGGTGGTGATTTAAAGGAGCGGGGGAATGACTCAGACTCCTAGAAGCTTCATGTTGAGGTTATAAATAGAGACCTCAGCTCACACACATAGAGTGTTAATTTTTATCTTCTTTTTCTAGTTTTTTTAGTGTAGCTTTCAGATAATTAGCTTATTTGTAATTCTCTTTTAAATCAGATGTAATTCTCTTTTATATAATGTAATCAAAGCTTTTTAAATAAATTCAGTGTTTGTCTTTTCTTAATCTCTTTTACTCATTAGCTCAAATCTGTCAATAAGCCTTCATAAGCTCTAATAAGTCTATAAGCTTATTATGGAGCTGAATTAAATCTTAATTATACCTAAGCCTTAAAATCAGCTCTAAATCTAATTACCTTTGCAATTTGGACTTTTGAATATGGAAGGGGAGTTAACAATAGAGGAACTCCCAAGGACCATTTCCCTAGCTTATTCATAAGCTAGGGAGCTAGTAGATAAGCTCTAAGAGCATAATAAGCCTTGTTAAGCTAGGCTCTTTGTAAGTGTTCTTTTAAATTCCTTTTGTCTTTCAAATTTCAGTTAAATAAATGCTTAATAGTATAGATTACTTACTTGCTTTCATGTTATCATATATGCTTATCTAGTTGCTTATCTTGGCTTATTTGTGCTTCATTTTGATCTCTGATTAAGTTTTAACATCTGTTTTTTAAGCTTTATAGTCTTAGACAATAGTTTTAATTTCTGTCTTAAAATTTCTATAAAAATCCAAAAATATAGTAGAATAGTTTTAATTCTTAGAATTTAGTTAATCCAGCTATTGATTCATGTTTATTATGCTTAATATTAACTATTAAATATCTAGTAGTGATAAATTGTTCAATAGATTTCATTTCATAAGCTTTTTCAAAAACTGTCAAGTGTATAAAGGAGTGTTTGGCATAACTCACTTTGACCTCAAATAGTCAAAGTGAGCCTTGGTTTTTACTTGAGTCAGTTGTTAAATCATTAGAGATTAGTAAAAAATGAGTTTTCAAAAGTTAGATGTTAAATTTGATCAAGTTAGGAGTTAAAATGTGTGTCTCAGCACCAGGGCAGAAATTGCCATTTGATTTGCTTGTTTAAATATTGATCTAAGCTCTTTGAGCTATTGTTGTGTATATTTTGAGTTTGTCTCACTCCATTTGAGTGTGATAAGTGCATGATTTCAAAAAGGGTACCTGCACTATTTGGTTTTTGCTTGTGTCAAGTGCATCAGTACTAACAAACAGTTAGTACTGCTGTCACTTTTTAGCTTAATTCTTAGCTTTTAAATGTAGGATTTAGAAGCTTAAATTTAGATATAATTTAGTTTTCATATAGCTTTAGTTAAGTCATAGCTTATTTACTATTTCATGCTTTATTTTCTAGCTTAATCTTGCCTTAAAAAGTAGCTCAAAAAAACCTAAAAAGCCAAAAAACAGTAGGATTAGGATTAGTGTTTAAATTTTTGATTTCTAGTCTTAAGGAGTTGATTTTATGATTCAGTTATATAGTCAATAAGTATTTAAGCTAGTTTGCA
>BQNB010058619.1:0-37682 GCA_026074375.1 Tanacetum coccineum | reverse complement strand
AAGAATCAATGTTATTTAACAAGTTTTTGCATTCACATACAAGCCCTAATTCTATATGATCAGTATAGAACAATTACCTAACTGTAACAGGATCAAAGACACTTTGATCTTTAGGCTAAACCAATCTAGACGTCTACATCTTTTCTTGTGGACATATAATCACACTTTTGCACACATAAACTATGTCTAGGGATCTCCTTATATAGGGAGTCCATCTAGACTTACAAGGAAATCTAATTGTATTAGGAAACTAAATCTTTCCTAATCTTTGATCTTTATCTTTTAAGCAAATCATTTAGAATCCTCCATCTTTTGTATAATTCCATATTGTCGATTTAGATCCTTGTTGTTTCATTCTTTTTTTTCTTTTGTATCATTGTTTTTGTATTATCAAATCAATAAATCCCAACAATGTTTCTCAACCGAAAGGATTCGTAGATCCAAACAAGCCAAATCACCTATATAGACTTAAAAAGGCACTCTATGGTCTTAAACAAGCTCCATACGCGTGGTATGATATGCTGTCCAGTTTTCTACTTTCACAAGAATTCTCCAAGGGTGCAGTTGATCCAACACTCTTCACCAGAAAAGCAGGAAGCGACATCTTAGTGGTATAAATTTATGTCAACGATATAATTTTTGCCTCTACTAATCCTACTATGTGTGATGAATTTGCTAAAATAATGACTTCTAAATTTAAGATGTCGATGATGGGGCAAATGAATTTCTTTTTAGGATTACAAATTTCTCAAAGTCCGAGAGGCATCTTTATTAACCAGTCCAATTATACTCTTGAAATAATAAAAAAATATGGTATGCTATCTAGTGATCCTGTTGACACCACCCCTATGGTGGACAAAGTAAACTGGATAAAGATCTACAGGGGAAACCAATCGATCCTACACATTACCGTGGTATGATTGGTTCCTTAATGTATCTTACATCCAGCAGATTAGACCTTATATTTGCAGTGTGCATGTGTGCCCGGTGTTGATCCTAACTTAAGATTGATTATTTAACTTGTAAAGGTTAAGTTTCTTTGGATAGATCCAAAACAACTATGATAGAAATGTGGTGAATACTAAAGAGTATGCGGAATCTATCTTTAATACTTAGAAGAATATTAATGAAACAGTAAACTGTATGAACAATGTATGAACAATGATATTACTGAAAAGCTCCAATATTATTATCAATAATATGAGTACTCTGTGTAGTACTAGGGTTTACAACCTTGAAGCTATATATCAAAACGTATGAATGTATATGTGTTTGGTACATTAAACTCTATACCCTAGGACCTCCTTTTATACACCAAGGAGTCCTAACATGCTTACAATATTTTCCTAAGTTATCATGATCTTCTAAACAAATAACTTATACGTATCTTTTACAAAAATATCTCATACTTATCCCGTAAGTAATCTTGATAAACAATCTTCATCTTAATCCTTTCTCTTGTCTTTATCCTTCTGACAGTAGAAACTCTTCTAGCAGTTGTAATCCTTCAGCAGTTGTAAGTAGCAGCATTAACTTTTATTCCAGCAGCACTAACTGTGTACAAGCAGTAGTAACTACTTAGAATATTTTCTTCATTCTTCATCAGCAGTACTAAGTTACACTAGCAGTACTAACTTTATGCTAACAGTTGTAACTTTACTCAAGCAGTACTAATCATACACTAGCAGTACTAAGTTACACTAACAGTAGTAACTTTTATACTAGCAGTATTAACTACTTAGTAGTATTTCTTCTAAGTCTCTGAGCAGTCTTAACTTCCATTAGCAGTAGTAATATATACTAGCAGTAGTAACTCTAACCTTAGCAGCAGTTACTTCCAAACAGCATTAAGAAGCTTTTAATCCCAACAATCCTCCCCTAAACTTGATATTCTTCTTCTGAATCTCAAGTTTCTTCATTAAAAGTCTTCACCATCACCAGGAGGATGCATTCAAATACTTCCAGGATTCTTGCCACTCTTTCATATGCCTCCTCTGGCCTTGTATTCCCATGTTTAGCTTTAACCAACTTCCAAATGTTCTGAAGCATCCTAATCATTGATGAATACCTCCTTGAACTACCATCAGCTCTAATGATTTGAAAGTATCCCATCTTTTCTTCTTTGATGATTTTCCAGTCAACAATGATTGGGGAATTAGTGGCTAGTGGTATAGCATCAATTGCTACCTCATCATCAGGAACTATCTCTATAAGCTTTATCATTTTTGCTTCATCATCCACTTCAGCTTTTTCATTCTCATCTACATTTTGCTTCTTTGAATTATCATACTCAAGTTCTTTTCTTGTTCTCTTCTTACTTCCTTCTGCCTGACTTTTACTTCCTTTTACAACCTCTGTATCCATAGGAATAAATGAATCTACCCACTTCATAGTATTGTCAAATAACATCTGAATTTCTTTAAACTTTGTTCTTCAACTGATATTGCTTGTTAATTAGCTTATTATTTTTCAAATAAGTACACATTTGATTCCTCTTTTGGGCTTTGGTTGGTGGTTTTCTTCTGATCTCTTCATCTCTAAGCTTTGCAAAGTGCTTCTTCCTTTTGTCAATGAGCTCTACAAACAGTTTTGATCTTTCTTCAATGGTCAACTCACCCTGTTCTTCTGCTTGTAGTCTCTAAGCTAACTCATAATATGCCTCCATCATAGCTTGAGTATTATCTTATGAAATTAAGTTATCCTCTTCTTCTTTTTGTCTTATCAGCCTTTCCTCTTCTTCTAATTCATCTTGCAATTCTTCTTGAAGTCTTTGAGCAATTTCTTCATCCACCAAAATTTGATCTTTCTTTTTCAAAGGCTTCTCAGATTCTATCATCTTTGCCTTGCCTTTGTCTTTAGCCTGTAGAAGTTGTGATGTTTGAGAAGATGATGTTGTTGTTCTAAATTCACTTGGCTCTTGAACTATAACTCCTCTAGCCTTGGGTCTTGTAACAGCAGTTGTAGTTGTTGTAGCAACAGTTGTAACAGCCTTAGGTTTAGCTGCTTTGATCTCTATTAGGGTCTGAGCCAGAGTCAACTCATCAACAGTTGTTGTTGTAGTACTGGTAGTAGTAACTTCAGCAGTACTAACTACCTTTTCAACTTCAACTTCCTACTCATCAAAAACTCATGTATCAAACATTAAGTTATCATCAATCCCCCCCTAAGCCTCATCAACCAGAGTAACCTCTGCATCAGCATCAAGATCATTAATTTTCCTCCCCTGTTTGGATGCATCCTCTTAAGCACCCAAACCTTCATCTTCAGAGGAAACAACTTGAGTAGATCTACCAACCTTCCTTAACTTTTTAAGCCCTGGAGTTCTTGACCTATTCCTCCTCTCTAGCTTCTTGACCCTCTCCTTTAATTTAGTAATCTCTTCAGCTTAAGAGGTCTTTGTGTTCTCCAAGTCAAGAACTCTTGGTGACAAGTTGGTACAAAGTTCCATCAATTCATTTAGTTTCAATCTATCCTCACCACTGAGTAGTGGATCATTGGAATGTACAGGTACATGCTCATCATTGGCAGCCTCATCAGTGATATGCTCTGTAGAACCACTGGGTTGAGGAACCTCAGTGTCTTTCCTCTGTTTCTTCCTTGGTTGTTTCTTCTGGGGATGTGATGTAGATGGTTGAATAATAGTGGGTGTGTGTTGAGGATCAGTTGGTATTTCTAAACCCTTACCTAATTCTTCATGAGCTTGAACCATCATAGTTTCAAATAAAGGGGTAACCCTCCTAGAAAAACCTTTTCCTTCTCTCTTCATATTAGCAACGACCTTCTTAGTGTGAGAAGGTGTAACATAAATTTCTTTATGTTTGGTCATTCCTTTAACTTGTTTATCCAGGAACACTTGCACAAACCTTAGATACATTAGAAATTTAACTCTACCCTCCAAGTTCTTCACCATATTATCAAAAATGTACTTGGAAAAGTTGAATTTTTGGTTTGTGGCAAGACAGATGATAGCAGAGGCCATAGTGCTACTGAATTCGTTCCAAGCAGTAGTCTTAGCACTAAGGCATTGCAGAATTGTATGGATAAGAAATTTCCATTGAGGTGAAAAGAAAGCTTTATAGAATGTAAGCTTTTGTGTAAGATTTTCATACCTTATTCTTTCTAGTTCTACCAAAATGGTAGCATTGGGTAGACATCCAGTACCTTCAGCATATTTTAATTGAAGAGCTCTTCTCACACTCATCTCAGTGACGATCACCTTCTTCCCATCTACTAAGGCTTGTATCTACACTTCCCCATTAACAGTCTTTGTCTTAGCAGTAGCCCAGAACTGCTTAATGCATGAAGTATAGATGGTGGGATTCACCGTTAGCGCATATCTAATAGAACTTGCATTCAAAAAATCAATAATTCCCTAAAACCCATCACTTTCTTTGGGTTTCTCCAAAAATGCAACCAAATTGTGAGTTTCAGCAAACTTTAGGTTCGACATTGTGTACCAAATTGTGAGTTTCAGCAAACTTTAGGTTCAACATTGTGTTGTGTTTTGATGATGAATGATAAAATTGAGTTAGGGTTTATGATTAGAGAGTATATCAAACTGTAAAGTCGATCGAATGAGTGATTGAAACCCTTAATTGAAGTATTTATGAAATCACCCTCAACAGCATTAACTTAAACTGGCAGCATTAACTAAGACTGGCAGTAGTAAGTGTATGCATGGAAGCATTTATAACACCCCTTGTTTTAGGGTCATTTACGACGTCAATAAAGTCACTATGTATTTTTAGTATTGTACGCGTTTGCTTTTAAATCGTAATCGTTAAGTTAAATCACGCAAGCTAAAAAATATCGTTCAATGTAAACGGGCATCAAACAATTAAATGTTTATATGAAGCAAGTGTTAAATAATTATTTTAAGGATTATTATTAATTTTGTTCATTTTATTTTTATTGGTTACGTAAAGTGTTTACGTTTCACGATAAAATACATTTAGGCATTCTCGGAACCACCAAAACTTTTCTACGCTTCAACAAATACCCACAATTATATCCAATACCCAAAATTTACAAAATATCTTCATTTATATCTATCTATAGCTAGATAGGGTGGGAAATACTAAGAAAAATTTCACAAAATTTAGCAACTTGAATTGTACATACAATAACTAATTAAAACTTATGTCTAATTGACTAAAGACTTCCCATGAAACCCTCATCTTGTCTTGGACTTCCATAGTTGTACAAATACAACTCATTAAGGTTTATGTCCAAGACTTGCAACATTGACCAAAGACTTTCCCTATTTAACTCTATGTGTCTTAAGACTTCCTATTTCCTTTTTGACTAGTCATATTGATATATAAGGCATGCATTACTAGTGTTTACTCACACACATCTCATTTGCTAAGTGAAAAGCAACATATCCTCTCTTTTTCTCTCCTCTAACCCACGGCTCAACCACAACCACTATACACAATTCACATAATTTATTTTACCACATATACAAGTGATCAAGGTTCATATTTAAGGCATTCTAAGGGATATTAGAAGCATTGTTGGTTGATTAAAAGGGATTATACAAAGGAAAAGCAAGATTAGGGTTTCTTTGGAATCTAGGGTTTTCAAGGTTTATAAGCTAGGGTTTGGTTTCTAAACAAGGGTTTAGATTACTTTTTTCATCACCATACTTTATATTAAGGTTACCTAAAACTCTTAATCTCTTTATTTTTATGATTTTATGCATATATAAGGTTTGTGTAGTTAGTCACCATCTAAGAACTTGTTTACATGTAAAAACAGATTTTTACACTTGTTTATGATTTGGTAAAATTTTATATATGTCATATGAATTTTGTTATCATTTTATAATGGGAATATAAGTATTGTACATGTGTGGATTATGTATAAAAAGTATATATAATCAAGTTAACTAAAATGTGTACTTATGAAAGTTCATGAAAATATAAGTATGTACACATTTGGATCTTGTGATTTTTGGATAATATATGGACTAATCAGGGACTAGAGACCTTAAGGATATAATACATGTGATAATGAGTGTTGTAATGGACTTGTAACAAGGTTCTTAGGCTTAAAAGCTATAAAATCAAGTTTAAACATGTTTGTATAAAAAACTTCCAAACTTTCTGTTTTAATTCGAAAATAAATGTATTTATTTTATATTTTTATAAAATACTACATCTCATAAGGATTTCGGATATGTAAGGAACTCGAAAAACGGATTAATAACAAAGAAGATACGTAGTTTACAAGTTATACGTTAATAAATGGGTTTATAAAAGAAATTTTATAAAAACAAGTTACAAAATACTTCTGATATATAAAGTGGGTTATTTTTATCAAATAGTACACATTTTTAAGATTCCAAAACATTAAGAATCGTAATTTTTCAATCAATAACGAAGGAGTTATGAATTTTGCGAGCTTACGACAATAAATACTTTATAAAACTATTTTTATAAAAGTTACTGTTCACCTAAGTAAATAACATTTTGAAAACATCATTAGATAGATAGAACTTTTAATTACGAAGACGTGCTCAAAATAATCGCTAAAATCAGATCTAAAACGAATAAGATACGACATTTACGGGTTTTACGATAACCAAATCTATAAAAATAAATTTATAAACTGTAATGAACAGTAAAAACCACTGTTCATCAGGGGACTAAAAATATGAAAATGTAATATTTTGATAACTCATCTTAATACGAAAGCATGGACATAAGAAACGCAAGAAACGGGCTTAAAACGATAAAGTTACGTCGTTTTTACTAATGAAATTTTTATAAACGTTTTAACTTTATAAATACAATTTCACAAATGCAATTAGATGGTGATATAGCTATATAGAATTATATACGGTAGTAGTTGTTTAAAATGCTTAGTACTTATACGACCTATATTGGATTAGGTTGCATTCAGTCATTATCGTGACGCATTTTCTGTGATATATTTGTTATCATTCACTCAAGGTGAGTTCATAGTCCCATGTTTTACATTTTAATGATTTACAAGTTTTGGGGTGAGAAACATATGCTTGTTTTACAATTGGACGCAGGTAGACATTTCAAATTTATGATTACGTATTTGCCTAAGTAGTGATAACCCTCTAAGCCCATTATCATGAACTGTCAGTTACTGTTGTGAGCGCAAATGTTATAAATAGATCTATTTGGGATTGACATCACCGTTCGGGTGAGTCATGCTCACTTTGTCGGTTTTCTGGACAACGAACGTATACCATGTCGGACATAGGATGTTTCGGGTTAGAACATTATCGCGGGCAATGTTGGCAATTTATATTGTAATTCATACATGTCAAGCTTCAGTGTCATGAGCTTAGGAAAACGTAATTACATTTTATGATGTTTGTATCTGTTGCATTATCACGAGGAAATCTTGCGGTCTTACATTATACATTTTATAAACCTATGAATTAACTCAACAATATGTTGACGTTTTAAGTAATGTTTTCTCAGGAGATCAGTAAGGTACAAGATAAGGGATACATTGGTGGTCGTTATTTTGGAAGTTATGCATTAAAGATTTGGCTGCATTACATTTTGGGAAACATTTGTTATGAACTAGAATCTTTGTAATATGTACTTTGAACAAGTGAAGCTTCAGGCTTTTGTAACAAATACCTTGCTAAATCTAATGTATCGGTTTTAAATGACTTTTTAGTCATTCTTATATATATCTTGTGTTATTGATCTATGAAGTACAACCCCCAACCCATATTCCGCTGTGACCCAATTTGGGGGTGTTACAGATTGGTATCAAGAGCCAAGGTTATAGAGCACCATGTTAAATGTTTTTGCCGGACTATAACCGTTTTCAAACATTGCATTCATACAAAGGGATTTTCACGGGACATACATACATACACTAGTTGTTGCATTAGTTGATTAGACTAGATGCATTCATGATTGATATACATGTTATGATATAAATGTATATTACTATAAGAGTCTTATATTAAATACTAATATAAGCTATTTTGGATTTTCAGATACAGTCATGTCGGATTCTGAGGATTCCACGGTTACATACACTGCTGTATCCAGTCCATTTGGAGGGTTGTCAGACATCGGATCTCCGGGGGTCGATGGACCACCCGTGATGCCAGAGGATCCATATGCATATGTGGTAGCTGCTTTTCAGGCCCCGCCATCTCCTGATTATGTGTCAGGTCCTGAGTACCCACCTTCACCAGACTTTGTTCCAGAGCTTTGACTCTACGCGCTAATCTGCACGTGAAAGTCCCAACATTGGTCCCATCAAACCTATGTACCATCATACCGAATCTCATATAAGCTGAGTCATACGACCAACCATCCAAGTAGAAACCCTAGTATGATCACTACTCATCCTCTCTAACAACACACGCTGCTTACCCAAACTCTCACCTAATTAATAAACCTCCTCCTCTAATCTCTACAGCCTCTGTAGAATAGTCCTAGGAGTGGGAGAAGCTGTCTGAGGTATTTGCAGTGCCTATTGGGTGCTGGATCATCCTGAACACCATTTTGACCAGCAGGAATATCCTCCTGAAGACCCTTGGGATCAGCCTCAGCGGCTCCATACGTAGCTCTAGCTTGCTGCCTCTGTAGACCCAACGCAACCCACCTCACAACATCCAACAATCTCTCGCATATCTACAACCTGATAAGCTCCTCTGTAACACCCCCAAAAATATGACAACGCAGCGGAATACCACTTGGGGTGCTACTTCATAATACACAGCGCTAGATACAAGAGAACGACCTTCTAATATGGCGTTTGTAACACAATCTCTTGTTTTTATGAAATCAAAATAAAAGTAGTGGTCCTATAACTGCATCACAATGAAAAGCTAGAAAGCGACACAACGATATTTGATCATTGTAAGAAATCCAATATAAATCTTTGTCAATTTAGACTACCAATGCACATCGATAATCCAAGCATCTAATTCAACCTGAGAAAAAGATTAAAATGCATAAAAACGTCAACATAAATTGGTGAGTTTCATAGTTTCTGTAAATAGAAACGTTAGTTTCCAATAAATGATATCTGCCCCACTGTGATCATTAGAGGGTCATATAAAAAACGAAGTTTAGTGACTACGTCTCCCTACAGTATCATAAAATAATTTTGTGACTAATTAAATCCTTAAATATCCTTCTAATGTACGTAGATTTTAGAAATCAATTAGCTTAAAAATATGCAGACCATTTTCAATCCCCAAATAGTCCCAAAATGTACGTATAAAAGTTGGATCACAAATATCCAAAGTATGTATGGCCACTTTATTCAAGTGTGAATAAAACCATGATTACTATAACAACTAAGTCATGAAACTGTGACGTGACTTGATGAAGCCACTTTATTCAAGGTACAGAGAGTGTAACCCATATAAAGGTGTTCCCTCCAAGAACACCTTGGGCATAATGATAAAATAATATGTACCCATCATGGGTGTTCCCTCCAAGAACACCCGGGCAGTAATAAAAATAATATGTTCCCCTCATGGGTGTTCCCTCCAAGAACACCCGGGCAGTAATGATTGTTGGCCCCGCAGGCGCCAATCCAATCGTAATCCGACATGGTATAACGTTCGTTCCCAGTGATAGCTAGTCACCCGAACGGGGATTGTCAATCCCAAATAGATCTATTTCATAACATTCGCGCTCACCCTCCAAGTGATTTACAGTTCATGCAACCTAAGCTAATCCGTAATCATAAAAGTATAGTATGCGTTTACGTTCCAAAAATTAAACCAAGTATTGTATCTCCTCGCGAGATATATAAATGAGTATGTAAACCAAACAGGTAATCAACCACGTAAATGCATTTATAAACAAGCATGTTCTCACCCCAAAAATATATGTGAAACCAGTAAAACGTGGGGCTATGAACTCACCTTGATGATGAAGAACGATTTGGCAGATCGGCATCTAATATGCATAATACGAACGGAAGACGAAGCGGCTCGATCGAGAAGTTGCAACAAATCTTAACGGCTAAGATCCACTAGCCTAGGATAATATATTTGGGTTTCCCGGTGAATGGTTACATCAACGCTACCACGTTTTGATTAAAATTAGATAAGCACTTTGTAATGGTTTGGTGTTGTTAAATAATAAATTGAAAATTACGCAAGTGTGTAATTAATATTCTTTATATATTTACTTATGAAAAATACCCTTATATAATTCCTAACGTGAATTATATAACAAAGACAATCAATCCAAAGATTAATGAAAAGTATCATATACCTTGCAGGTATTATATAATAAGTGTGAATAATTAATTAAACCAATTAGTTTGACAACCATTTAATTAATGAAAAGGCTTTGTACAAAGGTTGACACATGTCTTATCGTTATGAATTAATCAAACCATGTTTGTAACAGTTTATAATCATTATAAAATATAAATAATATTTTATAAAATATATTTGTTTCTTCGACGGGTCGCGTCTAAAACAGTTCGTCTCATTGTGAAGGTATAGTTTTCGTTCATTGGTCGGGTTATTGTATAATACAAGTTAATGTATCTTTTAAAATATAATCTTGGTCCCTTTTATCGGTTTCTAAAATAATAGCAGTTTTAGTAAAACATTACTAAATATAGAAATCTATATAAATTTCCCGCCCATGACCATTCCGTTTATCAAAACGATCCAAGTCGAAGGACTTTTGTGCAAATCCACTTTCACCAATTTAATTTAATAGAAAACATTCTAAACAATTCAGCGTGTTTTATTATTAATCGTTTAATAAACATTATTTCCATAATTGTAACTTCGTTATACGAATCATAGTATATTATATTCGTCACTATCTATTATAGTGGTATCCGAAATATAATAATAGTCACAATTATTTTACCCAATTAACCACCGGTCCGATTTAATATTTATATCAAATCCTTGAATATTTTATTAGTTAAGGTTATATATACTAAACGAACCCTTGTTGACATCACTAACAAACGTACCTTTTTTTTTTTTTTTTTTAATTTTTGTGTGTGTGTTGTGGGGGGTTTTTTTTTGGGGGGGTTAAAAAAAAAAAAAAAAAAAAAAAAAAGGGGGGTGGGGGGGGGGGGGGGGGGGGTGGGGGGGTGTTTTGTTAAAAAAATTTTTAAAAAAAAAAAAATTTTTTTTTTTTTAAATATTAAATGTTTTTTGGTGGGGGGGGGGGGGGGGGGGGGGGGGGGGGGGGGGGGGGGGGGGGGGGTGTAAAAATTGGTGTTTGGGGGGGGGGTGGGGGGGGGGGGGGGGGGGGGGGGGGGGGGGGGGGGGGGGGGGGGGGGTGGGGGGTTTTTTTGTTTTTATTTTTTTGTGGTTTTTTTTTTTTGTTTTTTTATTTTTTTTGTGGTGGGGTGGGGGGGGGGGGTGGTTTTGTTGTGGTGGGGGTGTGGGGGTTAATTGTTGTTTCCTAACGCTGTCACGGCAGCCATACGCACCCTAATCTTGTAAACGCAAATCCAACGCACCTATTTATGCTAAACCAACCAAACGCACCCTAACCGGTTTCATGTTCAACCAAACGCACCCCTTAGTGTTTCTGTACAAACCAAACACACCCTAATGGTGGCTGCCCCAACCAAACGCCCCCTTTGTGGGCTGTTAACCGTCGAAACAAACACCCCCTTGGGCTGCCAACCCCGAAACCAAACACCTCCTTTTGCTATAAACCATACGCACCCCTTTTTCGTGAAAACCCAGTCAACAAACACACCCTAAATGGTGTGGCTGCCAACCTCACCGCATCCCATGGTGGTGGCTGCCACCCCCAAACGAACACCCCCTTTTGCTATAACCTCAAAACGCACCCTTTTTGTGGTGTTATAATAAACCACAACGCACCCTACTCGATGAAAACACAAACCCAACGCACTCTACCCGGCTGAAAACCTAACGCACCCCTCTGTGGTTTGACCCATAAAACATACATAGAAAAACAAAGAAGATAAAAAAAAGTAAAATCGACACCCCTTTTTCTGCTGCCTGGAACCACCGAACAACACCCTTACGTGGTGTTGTTGGCCTGTTAAACGCACCCTTGTATGTCTATATGAACTGCCAACGCACCCTACTTGGGTTTACACGAACCAAACGCACCATTGGTGCCTGCGGTAGCCAAACAAACGCACCCTTGCGTGTTAGGCCCAACCCCACACGCCCTCCCCCTGTCCCAGCTGTCTACTAACGCACCCCTTGGTGCATTTATAACCCAAACGCAGCCCTTATGGCTGCTGACCCGGTTCCAAACGCACCATCTCGGGTGTAAACAACAAACCGAACAGTACCGGGTGAGTTAAGGGCTTCTTAGGTGTCACCACAATCGCGACGCACCCGTGAGTTGATACCACCAACCACGTAACCCCAAGGAGTGGCGGTGATGTGGATATGGCTGCGATGGGACAGCAGCCGGAGAAGATGGGGAGCTGCCGTCGTCGGTCGAACAGGGACGCGCGTGAGAGAGAGTGAGTATGGGGATCGGGTAGATCGGGTCACGAGCAACATTTTTGGGTTTGGCCGGAAAAGCCCGCCGGAAAACTTTTCCGGCAGCGGCGTAGTGATGGCCGGCGGTGGCCGGCGGTCGGTGGCCGGTGGCCGCCGGAATTTGAGAGAGAGAGATGAGAGTAATATAAAGTGTGTGTAAAATTTTGAGATGGAAATGAAATTTTTGTAAAAGTTTTTGTATTTATATAAATTTTTAAAAGTTAAAATTAATTGTGACAAGTTAAAATAGATGGGGGTTAAGTTTCCGTAATATATTACACAAGGGCCAAAAGTGTAACATTATTGGGAAACATTTATAAATATTGGTGGGACTCGTTTGAGTGACTTAACGGATGATTCAAATCACGAAACTTGCGTCATTATTTTCCAAATCATTTTTCCAATAAAATGATTATTTTACACGATTTTATATCAAATAGTTTTCATAACATTTATTTAAAATGTTTGTTATCATTTATATAATTTTTCCGATAAACTTTAATCTGAAAATAAATTTTATAACCTCAATAATGCATTTTAACAAACGTTTTCGATTAACAATATAATTAATTTATTAAATATTTTTAGTTAATGAATTATGATAATTAAATATAAATTTAATTATTTTGGGTCGGTACGCGTTGTGCTCAAAATTTTTGCGAGGACATTTCAGTCACCTTCTGACTGTTTTCGGATCTCGGTCAAAACTAAAAAGTTGTCAGGAATGTCGTTTTACATCAAATTGCTTTAGAGTCCGAGTCGTGAATACGTGGTTTAGCTGCTCGTTTTTGATAATTCCACCTAGGAATAACTTATATCTCCTTTAAAAATCCAAAAATTCTCGGATGTTACAGTACCTACCCCTTAAAGAAATCTCGTCCCGAGATTAAATTTGTGTTATCCGATTGTGTGACCAAGGAAAGACTTAAGGTTAAATAAACTCGTCCTAAACAAGACGCTGATAACTTTATTCAGCAAAATTCGGTGTTTCTATACTTCTCAATCTACCAAAAATTTTGGCTAGGTTTGTCCAGGATATTTAATCCATCAATATGGGTACCTCAAAATATTTCATTACAGATCTTATGACTGGTATAACCGCGTTATAGGGAAAGTCTCATTATAGTAAAACATCAAGAAGAATGTGTCTAGTCCCCGTGAGTAATGTTTGTCTATTTACTAAATGTCCGAGGATGTATGTCTCGTTTCTACTATATTAAGGTCGATAGTGTTATCTCGTTTTAAGGTGGGTTGCATTACATAATTGTAAAGTTGTATCAGTCGGGACCGCTCCAGGACCCAACCATGGCAACTATAACGATGATAACTATAACAAACGGTGATGGGATGCAGAGGGTGAGGACCCTCCGAGAAACAATATCCCCAAAATAAAGTTCAATAAATGGGTGGAGCTCGCGAGAGAGCTTATGCGATAGCAGGCGGATTATGGTACTCAGTCGTTAGTTCGATGAATCAGTTCCATTAGCTCAAGTGTGCACAAGTTGGTTAGCTTCACAAACAGTTCATGATTACAAGGATTTGCAATCGTAAAAGTAATGACTTAAGAATGAGATAAGGTAGCTCAAGCGAGGCCTTAAGATTTATGCGGTGTGGCAAGGCACTATTATGCTTCTAAACCTTTTTAACGGATTCTGGTGATTATCGAGTTCAGGTTCATACTCGTGTCATATCGGATACCATTAAGCCCACTCATTTATAATTCATTATTTGCATAAAGAAGCGTCCTAATTTATGTAAATAATCAATTGATAAACTTATGGTTCGGTGATTTATAATTTATTTATTTAACTGAAGAGGCTTCCAAAACTCTTCTTAATAAGCATATTTACAAATCATCCTACTTAATAATTCCCGATGCAATACGCGTACCCACATAACTTTCAAGGTGATGGATGACATGACGATGCATGTGCTCTAATGAGTATGGGACGAGTGATTCAAAACTCGTCTTTGGAAGCTGGGAGTAAAAACTGCCAGGCGAGATCAACATAGAGTTCAAGGAAGTAATGAGTACTCGGTTAGAGTAAATAAGGTAAAGATCACTATGAACGAACATCATACGATTATCATATCAATCCTCCTATTACAAGTCCCGCCCATACAAGACTTGCAATCCTATAGAGTCAGTACCTAATCTCATGCAAACAGAACTGATGACGGGCCTTTGTTAACAAAGCAATTACCATATCAATCCTCATATACACGTCCCTCCCCAACAAGACTTGTAAATACTTCGATTCAAAACATAATTCCAAGTAAACAAAAAATTTAACGGACCTTCGTGTATATATACTAAATATAAAGCTATGAGGAAAAATAACGACCCTATGAGACCATTGTTATAACTTACAATGCACGAGGACAGAAATGACCCCAATTGAGCAACACACATGCTAAGAAGTAAAATGAATCATTGTATAACCACCATGTCTGAGGTATAATTGAGACCATTGTGTGGCAATTCACAATGTCTGACAGTGAATGAGACCATTGTGCAACCCACAACTGTCTTAAGAAGTAAAAATTATACCATTGTATAACTCACAATGACTGAGGTATAATTGAGACCAATTGTGCAACTCACACTGTCTATAAAAAATGCTCTGGTATTTATCTAAATAACAATAATACCAAAAAATGTAAGTGCAACATATATATTATTATAAATGGTATGTCACGTAAGCACTAATGCAACACGTTAATGTAAGCACATAAGCAAGTAGCGTGTATGCACTTTGAAAATGTTTGATGGATGCAATGTTTGTGAAAACGACTATAGTCTAGGGTAAAATATGCAACCTAGTTCTCTATAGCCAGTGCTCTGATACCAATCTGTAACACCCCCAAAAATATCAACAACGCAGCGGAATACCACTTGGGGTGCTACTTCATAATACACAACGCTAGATACAAGAGAACGACCTCTAAATGTGTCGTTTGTAAAACAATCTCGTTGATTTTCTGAAATCAAAATAATAGTTGTCCCATAATTGCATCACAATGAAAAGCTTGAAAGCGACACAACGAGATTTGATCATTTGTAGAAATCCAATTATGAAATCTTGTCAATTTAGACTCCAATGCACATCAGATAATCCAAGCATCTAATTCACCTGAGAAAAACATGCTTAAAAAACGTCAACATAAAGTTGGGTGAGTTTCATAGCTTTTTCTGAAATAAAACGTTAGTTCCAATAAATGTATCTGCCCACTGTATCATTACAGTGTCATATAAAAACGTTTAGTGACTACTGTCTCCCTACAGTATCATAAAATAATTGTGTGACCATTTAAATCCTTAAATGTCCTTCCAAAATGTACGTATGATTTTTAGAAATCAATTAGCTGTAAAATATGCAAGACCATTTCAATCCCCAATTAGTCCCAAAATGTACGTATAAAAGTTGGATCACAAATATCCAAAGTATGTTATGGCACTTTATTCAAGTGTGAAATAAACAGATTACTATTACTCTAAGTTCATGAAACTGTGACGTAGACTTGTATGTATGCCACTTTATTCAAGGCACAGTAAGAGTGTACCCATCGTAGGTGTTCCCTCCAAGAACACCCGGGCATTAATGAAAAATAATATGTACCCATCATGGTTTCCCGCGTCCAAGAACACCCGAGCAGTAATCAAAAATAAATCTAATCCCCTCATGGGTGTTATCCCTCAGCCAAGACACCCGGTCATGAATGATTGTTGCCCCGCAGGCGCCAATCCAATCGTAATCCGACATGTAATAACGATCTTCCAAGTGATAGCTAAGTCACCACGAACGGGGATTGTCAATCCCAATAGATCTATTTCATAACATTCCGCGCTCACCCTCCAATGATTTTACAGTTCATCAACCTAAGCTATCCGTACTCATAAAATTAAAGTAATGCTTTACTTCCCAAAAAATTTAACCAAAGTAATGTATCTCCTCGCGAGATTATATAAATGAGTATGTAAACCAAACAGGTACATCAACCACGTAAATCATTTTATAAACAAGCATGTTCTCACCCCAAAAATATATGTGAAACCAGTAAAACGTGGGGCTATGAACTCACCTTGATGATGAAGAACGATTTGGCAGATAGGCATCTAATATGCACAATACGAACGGAAGACGAAGCGGATCGATCAAGAAGTTGTAACTAATCTTAACGGCTAAGATCCACTAACCTAGGATAATATATTTGGGTTTCCCGATGAATGGTTACATCAACGCTACACGTTAATGAAGATTTAGATTGAACTTTGTAATGGTTTAGTGGTTGGTTAAATAAATAAATTGAAAATATACGCAAAGTGGTGTAATATGCTAACTTTATATATTACTTATGAAAAATACCCTTATATAATTCCTATCGTGAATTATATAGCAAAGACAATCAATCTAAGGATTAATGAAAAGTATAATATACCTTGCAGGTATTATATAATAAGTGTGAATAATCAATTAAACCAATTAGTTTGACAACCATTTAATTAATGAAAAGGATTTGTACAAAGGTTGACACATGTCTTAACGTTATGAATTAATCAAACCATGTTTGTAACAGTTTATAATCATTATAAAATATAAAATAATATTTTATAAATTATATTTCTTCATCGACGTGTCCTCGTCTAAACAGTTTCGTCTCATGTGAAGGTAAAGTTTTCGTTCCATTGGTCCCCTTTATCGATTTCTAAAATAATAGCAGTTTTAGTAAAACATTACTAAATATAGAAATCTATATAAATTTCGCCATGACCTTTCCGTTTATAAAACGATCCCAAGTCGAACGACTTTGTTGCAAATCCACTTTCCCAATTTAATTTAATAGAAAATATTCTAACAATTCAACGGTTTATTAATTATCTGTTAATAAACATTATTCTATATTGTAACTTCGTTACGAAACATAAGTATTTTTATATTCGACACAGTCCTTGTATAGTTGTAACCGAAAAATAATAATTAGTCACATTTATTTAACCAATTAACCACCGGTCCGATTTTAATATTTATATCAAATCTTGGTATATTTTTATTAGTTAAGGTTATATATACTAAACGAACCCTTGTTGATCATCACTAACCAAACGTACCCTAACGGCTGTCACGGCAGCCAAACGCACCCTAATCTTGTAAACGCAAATCCAAACGCACCTATTTCTGCTAAACCAACCAAACGCACCCTAACCGGTTTCCTGTTCAACCAAACACAACCCTTAGTGTTTCAAGTCCAAACGAAACACACCCTAATGTGAGCTGCCCCAACCAAAGCCCCCCCCCCCCCCCCCCCCCGTGGGCTGTTAACCGTCGAACAAAACAACCCCCTTGGGTTGCCAATCCCCGAAACTAAACACCCCCTTATTTGCTATAAACCAACGCACCCTTTTTGTGAAAACCCATTCTACAAACACCCCTTTATGGTGGGTGGCTGCCACCCACCCATCCCATGTTTGGTGCTACCACCCCTAAACGAAACACTCCCCTTGGTTGTAAACCCCAAAACGCACCCTTTTTGTGGTGTTATAATAAACCACAACGCACCCTTACCATGGAAAACACAAACCCAACGCACTCTACCCGGCTGAAAACCCAACGCACCCTATCTGGTGGTTTGACCCGACACCCCTTTTCTGCTGCCGTGGAACCACCGAATCAAACACCCTTGTGTGGTGTTGTGGACTGTCAAACGCACCCTTGTAGTGTCTTGTGACTGCCAAACGCACCCTACTTGGGTTTACACGAACCAAACGCACCATTGGTGCCTGCGGTAGCCAAACAAACGCACCCTTGCGCGTTAGGCCTAACCCCACACGCCCTCCCCGGCTATCCCGAAACTAACGCACCCCTTGGTGCATTTATAACCTAAACGCAGCCCTTATGGCTGCTGACCCGGTTCCAAATGCACTATCTCGGGTGTAAACAACAAACCGAACGTATTCTTAGGTGTCACCACAATCCCGACGCACCCGGTGAGTGTTACCACCAACCCGACGCACCCCAAGGTGGCGGTGATGGTGGTGTTGGCTGCGGTGGGACAGCAGCCGAGAGGATGAGGGAGCTGCCGTCGTCGGTCAAACTGGGGTGTGGGTGAAATGTGACGCGCGTGAGAGAGAGTGAGTATGGGGATCGGGTAGATCGGGTTACGAGCAACATTTTTGGGTTTGGCCGGAAAAGCCCGCCGAAAAAGTTTTCTGGCGGCGGCGTGGTGATGGCCGACGGTCGGTGGCCGGTGGCCGCCGAAATTTGAGAGAGAGAGATGAGAGTAATATAAATGTGTGTGTATAATTTTGAGATGGAAATGAAATTTTTGTAAAAGTTTTTGTATTTATATAAATGTTTTAAAAGTTAAAATTAATTGTGACAAGTTATAAATAGATGGGGGTTAGTTTCGTAATATTTTCACAAGGGCCAAAAGTGTAACTTTTGGGAAACTTTTATAGAATATTGGTTCGGGACTCGTTTGAGTGACTTAACGGATGTTTCAAATCACAAAACTTGCGTCATTGTTTTCCAAATCATTTTTCCAATAAAAATGAGTATTTACACGATTTTATTTCATAATTGTTTCATAACATTTATTTAAAATGTTTGTTATTCATTTATATATTTTTGCCGATAAACTTTATCCGAAAAATGAATTTTAACCTCAATAATTGCGTTTTTAACAAACGTTTTCGATTAACAATATAATTAATTTATTAAATATTTTTATTTAATAAATTATGATAATTAAATATAAATTTAATTATTTTGGGTCGGCACGCGTTGTGCTCAAAATTTTTGCGAGGACATTTCAGTCACCTTCTGACTGTTTTCGGATCTCGGTCAAAACTAAAAAGTTGTCAGGAATGTCGTTTTACATCAAATTGCTTTAGAGTCCGAGTCGTGAATACGTGGTTTAGCTGCTCGTTTTTGATAATTCCACCTAGGAATAACTTATATCTCCTTTAAAAATCCGAAAATTCTCTGATGTTACATCCTTTATGTCAATAGTGGTCAACTCACGGACCTCCACAGCCAAATTCCGAAGGCTCTGCTTAGTAATCACCGCAAAATGCATACCCAGCCGTGCAATGAAGTGACCTCTAGACATCTGAGCTCCCTGCTTCCCTAAGTAAATCTGAACAAGTACTATGCAAGCAAGTAGGGGACATTCACCGCCGTCCCCTCATCCATACTCCCCAGTTAGAAAATGTCCGTAGTGGTTACCTTCTCAGGTGCCTGACCCCTCCCAGCAATAGTAAAAGAAACCAGCCTATGACACAACCTCCTCAAGGGCTCTTAGATCAAAGTGTAAGAAGGAGTTGCGCCTAGAAATTCACCACTAGAAGAAATCCTAACCCAGTAGTCAACCAACTCAGCCTTAGAGGCTATCACTCTCAAACTTGCATCCCAGCATGCTCTAAACCCATCGGTCTCCATCTCCTCAACAATATGTAAACCCAGAATAGCAATAAACTGCCTTCAACTCAACTGCCGTCTCACCCTCCTAACTGAAAACTGAAAGAATGTCGTAAGCCTCGAGATAAACAATACCCTTAACCTAAGCATGCAAAAGAACACCAGGATGATCTCTCTAACCACGGCCTACGAATGCCAATTAACCCCCCCACCCCCCCACCCTTCCCTCAAAAAATTCGAACCTAGTAAACAGAACCTGACCATCATCCCCTTATGATACATCTGCAACCTCTCAGTAATATCCCTATCCATATCCTCAGTCAACCCAACAAAATCCAAGGTGTGTACCCGATGTACCTTCCTATAATAAAGCCTCTCCAACATGGTCTCAAAGTCATATATCTCCTCCTCTGTATATCACTTGCTTTTATTAAACTAAGCCACAGGTTGCCTCCGTCCTGAGAGGTAATGCCCATATTTGCAAAATAAACCTATTAGTTATCAGGAATATAAAAACGGACTGTCAGGTCTTAGGGTCAATATCGTAATAGGGAATACCATATGCGTATAGATATTCATTATCAAGCTGAACTCAATATGGAGTAAAATTAAAGGGTCAGACTAATACAACCGTATTGTTTAGAAAGGTATACGCCGTTTGGTAGTTTTTTAAAAGTTTAAGGTAACAAGACTTAAAAAAAAAAAAATCAATACGCCGTATTCAATTCCAATGAATACGCCATATTTGAGGATTTTCAATAATGGGGATAAAAGGACCCTAATACGTCGGTATTCGTTTTAAAGAATACTGTCGATTGATATCACAAACAATTTATGGGTATTAAACGAATACTTGTAATTAAATTTAATGAATACGTCGTATTGGTTTTGCTGATATAAACCAAATGGGTGACACCACTATTACCCGTTTGATCCTAACCCTTAACATACCAATGTTTGAACTAAAATGGCATGGGGAAACTAATTCAAACCTCTTCCTAGTTTGCCCACAACTCATTCAAACAAAAACCCCCAATTCAAAAGCTATACACCCTAACCCTAATTTAAAAATTGAAATAAGCAAAAATCAAAGAGATTCGTACCTTGTTTAGGGAATGAGATTATGCTAGGAACAAGAAAGAAATTCAAAAAAGAGATCTCCAAAAGATTTTTAACCGCGGTGTGAAAGTTGTAAAAACTATGTGTGAAATGTGATCCGGCGTAACATAGGGCATTTATAACCCATTTGTGATATGCCGATTGTTTTTGTGAATACACGTAATAATTATGGAAAGTTTGAATTGACCAAATCTAATAAAATTCTTGATACGCGTATTGGTCAAAGATCGATACGCCGTATCCGTATTAGGAACAATTTTCATGTGAATTTAACGAACATACCTTAGCCTCTCCAATTCTAATTTGTAGAGTTGAATAACACTTGCATATGCACCATCCTTATAGAATAACTTAGGGTCGCAGTATAACACCCCGTGTTTTAGGGTCATTTACGACGTCAATAATTTCACTATGTATTTTTAGTATTGTTTCGTTTGCTTCTTTAAATCGTAATACGAATAAGTTAAATTACGTAAGCTAAAAATATATCGTTCAATGTAAACGGCATCAAACAATTAAATGTTACATCAAGAAGTGTTAAGTAATTATTTGATGATGACTTATAACTTTGTTCATTTTAATATTTATGGTTGCGTAAAGTGTTTACGTTTCGCGATAAAATACGTTTAGGCGTACCCGGAACCACCAAAAATTTTCTACGCTTCAACAAATACACACTATTGTACCCAATAACCAAAATTTACAAAATTTCATCATATATATCAACCTATGGTCAGATTTGGTAGAAAATATCAAAGGAAATATCTAGATTTCTTGCAACTTGATTTGTACATACAACAACAAATTAAAACATATGTTTCTTGGACTAAGAACTTCTCATGAATTCCTCATCTTGTCTAAGACTCCTTATAGTGATCTTGACTAGTCTTTGGATATAAAAGGCCTACACTAGAAAGAACACACACACATATCATTTGCTAAGTGAAAATCAAACATATTACTCCTTTTTTCCTCATGGGCCACGTACAACCTCAAAACACATAAACAAACCATACAAAAATTATTTACAACAATTACACACATTCCTATATTATTTCTATGATAACCTAAGGTGTTTAGAATGCTTGGTTAAGCATCTACAAGTGTTGAAGCAAGAAAAGGAGTCAGGGTTTCTTTGGAAAATCTAGGGTTTTCTTGGTGTTGAAAGCTAGGGTTTGTCATCTAAACTAGGGTTTAGATTATGTTGTTCATCACCACAATTCATATTAAGGTTACCTAAAACCCTTAATTTCTTTACTTTTGTTATTTTATGCATATATAATATTTGTGTAGTTAATCACCATCTAAGTAACTTATCTACATGAAAAATGGTTTTTATTCTTGTTTATGGTTTTGGTAAACTTTGTCATATAATATATGGATGTTATGGATCATGTTATAAAGCAAGTATATACACTATATGGGTGTTGTTTAAGTTATATAAAGTATATACAAGTAAAAGGTATAAAAAGTTACTTTTAAATGTTCATGAACAAATAGGTGTGTAAACTTATGAATATTGTGATTCTTGGAGAATATTTGGACTAATAATGAACTAAGGACCATAGGAGTGTAAGACATGTGATGATAAGTGTTGTAATAGACTTGTAACAAGATGGTTAAGCTTAAAAGTTACAAGACTAGGTTTAAACATGTTTTTAAGAAAAACATCAAAACATTATGATCAACTTCGATATAAAAACATATTGATTTTGTATTTTTATAAAATAATACATTCCATGAGGATTCCAAAAAGGTAAGAAACTCGAAAAACTAATTTATAACGAAGGAGATACGTAATTTATAAGTTATACGATAATAAACAGGTTTATAAAAGAAATTTTATAAAACCAAGTTACAAAATACTACTGATATATAAGGTTGATTAATTTTCTCAGATCACACATTTTGTTAGGATTCCAAAACATTAAGAATCATAATTTTTTGATCAATAACGAAGGAGTTATGAATTTCGCAAGTTTACGGTAATTAAAGTTTATAAAAATAATTTTATAAACTACGAACAGTAAAAATCACTATTCGTAACAGATACATATTTTTGAAAAATATTATATTTTGATAGAATTTGTAATTACGAAGACGTGCTCGAAAGAATCACTAAAAACGGAGTTAAAACGAATAAGATACGACATTTACGGGTTTTACGATATCTAAAATCTATAAAAATAAATTTAATAAACCTGTCATCAACTGAAAAACCACTGTCAATCCAGAGGACAAAAAATATGAAAAATGTAATATTTTGATAACTTGTCTCAATACGAAAGCGTGGACATAAGAAACATAAGAAACGGGCTTAAAATGATAAAGTTTACGCATTTTTAAACTAATGAAAAAATTTATAAACCGATTTTAACTTTACAAATACAATTTCACAAATGCAATTAGATGATGTAGCTATATAGAATTATATGTGGTAGTAGTTATTCAAAGTGCTTAGTACTTATACGACCTATATTGGATTAGGTTGCATTCGGTTATTATCGTGACACATTTTCTGTGATATATTTGTTATCGTTCACTCAAGGTGAATTCATAGCCCCACGTTTTATATTTTAATAATTTACATGTTTTGGGGTAGAAACATATGATGTTTTTTACAATTGGACGCAGTGGACATTTTACATTTATAATTATGTGTTTGCCTAAGTAGCGATAATCTTCTGAGCCTATTATCATGAACTGTCAATTACTGTTGTGAGCGCGAATGTTATCAAGAGATCTATTTGGGATTGACATCCCCATTCGGGTGAGTCATACTCACTATGCCGGTTTGCCGGACAACGAACGTATACCATGTCGGACATAGGATGTTGAGGGTTAGAACATCATCACGAGCAATGTTGGCAATTTATATTGCAATTCATACATTTCGAGCTTCAGTGTTATAACTTAGGAAAGACGTAATTTACATTTTATGATGGTTTGCATCTGTTGCATATCATGGAAAATCTTGCCCGGTCATACATTATACATTTTATAAACCTATGAAATTTTTTTTTTTATTTTTTTTTCAATACTCAACACTAAGTTTACGTTTTTAAGCAATGTTATCCATGATATCAGGAAGGTACAGACAATGGAAACATGTGTTCGTTTTTTGAAGTGCCATGCATAAAGAATTTGTTGCATTACATTTTTGGAAACATTCGTTTATGAACTAGAATCTTTGTAATATTACTTTGAACAAATACTTTGCTAAATTCAATGTATCGGTTTTAAATGACTTTTTGGTCGTTCTCATATATATCTTGTGTTATTGATCTATGAAGTATCACCCCAACCCATATTCGCTGCGACCCAATTTGAGGGTGTTACAGATTGGTATTAAGAGCTAGGTTATAGAGAACCAGGTCAAATGTTTTTGCTGGACTATAACCGTTTTCAAACATTGCATTCATACAAAGGGATTTTCACGGGACATACATACATACACTAGTTGTTGCATTAGTTGATTAGACTAGATGCATTCATGATTGATATACGTGTTTACATATACAATGTAATATTAATATAAATCTTATATTATATACTAATATAAGCTATTTTGTGATTTTTCAGATACTGTCCATGTCGGATTCGAGGATTCCTAACGTTACATACACAGCTATATCCAGTCCATTTTGGAGGTTGTACAGACATCGGTAATCTCCAGGGTCGATGGAAGCCACCCGTTATGCCAAAAGGATCCGTAGCATATATGGTAGTAGTTTTTCAGCCCCGCATCTCCTGATTATGTCCGGGTCCTAAGTACCCCCTTCACCAGAGTTTATGTTCCTGAGCTGGTATACTCCAAGTTCATGCCACCAGAGGAGAGAGGAACTCCCAGTTGAGGAGCAGCCACTGCCTGCTTCTGTCTTACCTACTACTGATTCACCAGGTTATGTTCCTGAGTCGGATCCCGATGAGGATCTGTAGGAGGGTGATGATGAGGACCCTGATGAGGATCCTGCCGATTATACTGCTGACGGAGGAGACGATGACGATGATGAAGATGAGTCATCCGATGATGACGAGGATGATAATGATTTTGATATTGAGGAGGATGAGGAGGAGGAGGAGCACCTAACTCCTGTCGACTCTACAACTGTTGCTTTTCCAGCTGTTGAGCATGCCCCATCTGCTGAGGAGACTCAACCGTTTATGACAGACGAGTATGTAGCCACACCACCACCACATCCTGCTTACAGTGTTACTGCTAGGATATACATCCGACCTCAGACACCTGTATCACTACCTTTAGATACAGAGGTTTCCAGACTCCTTGCTATACCTACTCCACCACCATCACCACTTTCCCCATGGTCATCACCACTGCCTCAGATTCCTTCTCCACCACTACCCCCGATACTATCACTACTACCAGTATCATCACCACTCCCAGTATCACCACCACTACCTTTAGCACCTCCACAATTACCTGTTAGTCCTACTTATCCATTGGGCTACAGAGCTGTGATGATCCGGCTGAGAGCCGAGGCCCCATCTACTTCCCATTCACCACCGCCACATATCATACTCTCCCACACCAGAGCAGATACACCACCATCAGGTACCCCACCATGGGGGACACCACCTATCTTACCTATACCCTAACCGACTTCATCAACATCTTTGCTGCTACCCTCTATTGACCATGGAGCGGACATGCCCGAGGTTTGCTTACCACCTCGAAAGAGGTTATGTTTTGCTTTTGGTCCTAGGTACGAGGTCAGAGAGAGCTCGTTTGCCCTCACTTCTAGACCTCCTGGAGGTTTTAGGGCAGACTATGGTTTTGTTGCCACTATAAACAGGGAGATTATGCGGGATCTAGAGAGAGATGTTGGTTATGGGATCACCGACACTTAGGATGAGATGCTGGTAGACATGCCAGGGGCACCAGCGACTGATGACACAGAGTTAGGTCGACGGATGATAGAGTTTACCACCTTGGTTAGACATGACACAGACGAGATCTATACGAGGTTGGATGATGAGCAGACTGAGCGACAACTGATGACTGGTCGGCTCAACATGCTGTATAGGGATAGGCGTGCACATGCTCGTACAGCTCTACTAATGGAGAGAGAGAGAGAGAGAGAGGCTAGGATGTCTTGAGAGGCTTGGGGACGATCCATGGACGCTATTGATCTTGCACGCACAGAGGTTATGTCATTGCGTACTACTGTATTGGGTCAGCAGGCAGTAATTATAGAGTTGCAGGCACCGAACCGCAGGAGACAGGCGACAATTACAGAGTTGCTGGCAGCGGACCACAGGAGACAGGCATAGTTCATTGAGGCACTAAAGCTGCTGAAGGCACTACAGACATAGATGACAGCATTTCAGAGATAGCAGGGACCAGATAAAGGTCCGACACAGCCCGATGCATCAGAGGAGACTGGTAGCAGTTCATAGATCATGTTATGGCTAGTTATTTTGTACAGCCTACTAAGTATTACGGGTAATTTCTGGCTAGTATGGCTTTAGGTTGTATATTTTATCTTGTAACCTAATCATTGTGATCATTTTGTATCTGAACCAATCATGTATGTTTTCCAATTATATATGGAATGGTGGTATTATGTCATGTCTGTAATCGAATTTATTATGAATGCATGTCGATTTAGCTACACCATTGTTAACTTCAATTCAGTTGTATATTTCATTGTGTGATGTGATCTCACTTTATTAATTGTGTATATGTCATGTCATGGTTATGATTTTATGAAATCTAAAGGGTATTATATTTTTTTGTAATTGAAGAAAATGGTACCAAAATGAACCACCAGATCAACACCAGCCCCAACAACAACCAACACCACATTTGTTACTAATGCCCAGCTTCAGGCAATGATTGACCAAGGCGTTATTGCCGCTTTGGCAGCACGTGATGCTAATAGAAGTACGAATGACGATGACAGCCATGTTTCAGGAACAGGTGTTAGAAGGACGAAATAAGTTGCTAGAGAGCACACTTACCCAGAATTCATGAAGTGCCAACCTCTGAATTTCAAAGCCAAAGAAGGAGTTGTCGAATTGATTCAATGGTTTGAGAAAATGGAAATTGTGTTCAGTATAAGCAACTGCTCGATGGAGAACCAAATCAAGTTTTCCACTTGTACCCTTTTTGCAAGTGCACTAACGTGGTGGAAATCCCATGTTAGGACTGTTGGTCATGATGTTGCATATGCAATGACTTGGACAGACCTAAAAAAGAAGATGACTGACAAGTACTGCTCGAGGGTCGTGATTAAGAAACTGGAGGCTGAGTTGTGGAATTTGAAAGTGAAAGGTACCGACGTGATAAGGTACAACCAACGTTTTCAAGAACTAGCATTGTTGTGTGTTAGAACGTTTCATGAAGAGTCTGACAAGATTGAGAGATATGTTGGTGGTTTGCCCGACATGATCCACGGAAGTGTAGTAGCATCAAAGCCTAAGATAATGCAAGAGGCAATTAAAATAGAAACTGAGCTGATGGATAAGAAAATCCGCACTTTTGCTAAACAGCAGACAGAGAACAAGAGAAAGCGAGATGATAACCACCAACAACCACAACAACAACAAAACAAGAGGCAGAACACTGGCCGAGCCTACACTGTAGGATCTGGTAAGAAGAAGCCATACGAGGGATCTAAACCCATATGCGCTAAATGAAACTATCACCATGATGGTCCATGTGCTCCCAAATGCCACAAGTGCAACCGAGTTGGCCATCTGGCTCGTGACTGTAGGAGTATCGCCAATGCCAACACTGCTAACAACCAAAGAGGCACTAGGGCAGGTCAGAAACCTACTTGCTATGAATGTGGAGCCTAGGGACACTTCAAGAGGGATTATCTAAAGTTTAAAAACAACAACCGCTGTAACCAAGCCGGAAATGGCAATGCTTCAGCGAAAGTGTATGCGGTAGGCCGTGCAGGGACAAACCCAGACTCCAATGTCGTGACGGGTACATTCCTTCTAAACAACCGTTATGCCTCTGTCTTATTTGATACTGGTGACGATATAAGCTTTATGTCTACTGCATTTAGATCCCAAATTGATATCACACCATCTACCTTAGATCATTATTATGATGTTGAACTAGCTGACGGGAGAATAATTGGGTTAAACGATATCATTCGAGGTTGTACACTAAATTTCTTAAACCACACATTCAACATAGACTTAATGCCCGTAGAACTTTGTAGTTTCGACGCTATAATTGGTATGGATTGGTTGGCGAAGTACCAAGCGATCATTGTGTGTGCCAAAAAGATTGTTCGCATCCCCTAGGGAAATGAAACTCTAATCGTTCGCGGTGACGGAAGTAACCAGGGAAACGAGACTCGTTTGAACATCATCTCATGCACTAAAACGTAGAAGTACATGCTGAAAGGATGTCCTATCTTTTTGGCACATGTTACAACAATGGAGATTGAAGACAAGTCAGAGAAGAAGCGACTTGAGGATGTACCGATCGTTCGAAATTTTCCTGAAGTATTTCTTGAGGATTTGCCGGGTCTTCCAACAACTCAACAAGTAGAATTTCAAATCGATTTGATACATGGTGCTGCACCCGTAGCACGGGCACCTTATCGATTGGTGCCCTCCAAAATGAAAGAGTTATCGGAGCAACTAAAAGAACTTTCTGACAAGGGCTTCATAAGACCTAGTTCCTCACCTTGGGAAGCTCCAGTCTTGTTTGTCAAGAAGAAGGATGGATCGTTTCAAATGTGCATCGACTACCGAGTGCTGAACAAGTTAATGGTGAAGAATCGTTATCCCCTCCCAAGGATCGACGATTTATTTGACCAACTACAAGGATCTAGTGTTTATTCTAAGATAGCCTTATGATCAGGTTATCACCAGCTTTGGGTACGAGGAGAGGATATCCCAAAAATGGCATTCAGAACTCGATATGGTCATTATGAGTTCCAAGTTATGCCATTTGTATTGACGAACGCACCAGCGGTATTTATGGATCTCATGAACCGCGTGTGCAAGCCATTTTTGCATAAATTTGTGATTGTCTTTATTGACGATATCCTTATCTACTCCAAGAACAAGAAGGAACACGAAGAACATCTTAAGGCAATTCTGGAATTGCTTAAGAAAGAGGAGTTGTACTCTAAATTCTCTAAATGCGAATTTTAGCTTCCCAAGGTACAATTTCTCGGACACGTGATTGATAGTCAAGGCATTTACGTAGATCCCGCCAAGATCGAATCCATTAAAGACTAGGCATCTCCTAAAATGCCAACAGAGATTCGTCAATTTTTAGGTCTTGCTGGGTACTACCGAAGATTCATCGAAGGATTTTTAAAGATCGCTAAGCCAATGACCAAGCTTACTCAGAAGAAGGTCATGTTTGTTTGGGGCGATAAACAAGAAGCAGCGTTTCAACTGTTGAAGCAGAAGTTGTGTAATGCACCAATTCTGGCTTTACCAGAAGGAAGCAAAGATTTTATAGCATACTGCGATGCTTCAATAAAAGGTTTTGGCGCTGTGTTGATGCAAAGAGATAAGGTGATTGCTTATGCATCATGCCAATTGAAAATTCATAAGAAGAACTATACGACTCATGATTTGGAACTTAGAGCAGTAGTGTTCGCTCTCAAGATTTGGAGACACTATCTGTATGGAACCAAGTGTATGGTGTTCACTGATCATAAGAGTTTGCAACACATTCTTAATCAGAAGGAGTTAAACATGAGGTAACGTCGTTGGTTAGAGTTGCTCAGTGATTATGACGGTGAGATTCGTTATCACCTGGGGAAAGCAAATGTTGTTGTTGATGCTCTAAGCAGGAAAGAGCGAATAAAGCCATTAAGAGTTCGAGCCTTAGTCATGACTATTGGTTTGAATCTCCCCAAACAAATCTTGAATGCTCAGACTGAAGCACGAAAACCAGAGAACCTCAAGAACGAAGATGTTGGAGGTATGTTGATTGAAAATTTAAAAGATCCGAAGAATCTTAGAACAGAAAAGTTGGAACCCTGTGCAGATGGAACTCTATGCTTAAATAATAAGAGTTGGTTGCCATGTTATGATGATTTGAGGACCGTGATCATGCACAAGTCCCACAAGTCCAAATACTCTATTCATCCGGGTTCTGACAAGATGTACCAAGATACGAAGAAGCTATATTGGTGGCCCAATATGAAGGCCGACTTCGCCACCTATGTCAACAAATGTTTGACTTGTGCTAAGGTCAAGGCTGAACACCAAAGGCCATCAGGATTGTTGATACAACCCGAGATACCTCAATGTAAATGGGACAATATCATTATGGATTTTGTCACAAAGCTTCCTAAGTCGTCACAAGGCTATGACACCATTTGGGTGATTGTTGACCGACTCACTAAGTCTACAATCTTTGTACTAATGAGGGAGACTGATCATATGGAGAAACTGGCAAGAATGTACCTAAAGGAGGTGGTCATGAGGCATGAAATACCTGTCTCAATCATTTGTGATCGTGACCCGAGGTTCGCATCAAATTTCTGGAGGTCACTTCAGAAGGCTTTGGGTACTAACTTGGATATGAGTACTACCTATCATCCGCAAACTGACGGGCAAAGCGAGATGACTATTCAAACTCTTGAGGATATGCTGCGTGCTTGTGTGATCGACTTTGGAAAGGGTTGGGTTAACCATTTGCCGCTAGTCGAGTTTTCATATAACAATAGCTATCACGCTAGCATTAAGGCTGCACCGTTTGAAGCGCTTTATGGTCGAAAGTGTCGTTCACCTATTTGTTGGGCCGAGGTTGGAGAAGTTCAACTCACTGGTCCAGAGATAGTTCAAGAGACGACCGAGAAAATCATTTAGATCAAGCAGATAATTCAGATTGCTCATGATCGACAAAAGAGTTATGCCGATTTAAAGCGTAAGCCGATGGAATTTCAAGTTGGAGATAGAGTTATGCTCAAAGTTTTTCCTTGGAAAGGAGCAGTACATTTTGGAAAACGAGTGTAACACCCCCATTTTTACAATATAGCAGCGGAAGCTAATCTGGGGTATTACTTCATGGAAACAACAATCATAATCATAGAAAACGACCAAAAGAGACGTTTGTTCAAAAAATACGTTATCATTCATTTCAAATCAGAGTTTTACAAAGGCAGGTCCCAAAATCTAATTACATACAATGTGAATGATAACAAGTTTTAGCCATCTTCATGTCCATGTCACTCCGTGCCGCAACTTTCTCAATTACCTGAGATAAACATGCTAAAAAGTCAACACAAAGGTTGAGTGAAATTCATAGGTTTAATATAAACAGTTTGAATACAAGTCATAGTGTAATAATTGTACAAACACAATTATTATGAAAACGGTATTGTTATGATCTTGGATCATGTTATTATATACCTGTTATTCATAATAATTGCAACGAATGCAATTATCATAGTAACCGTGTATTACTGCGTTATTGTCTTGTTCGGTCTGTTTAGTCATGTCTTGTATAGTATAGTCTGGTCTAAGCTCATGGCACACAAACTGACTAGTGTATATATATACCCAAAATGATGTGATATATATATATATATAGAGAAGCAAGTGTTAAGTAATTATTTTGAGGATAATTATTAACTTTGTTCATTTTATTTTTATTGGTTACGTAAAACGTTTTACGTTTCGCAATAAAATAACGTTTAGCATACGCCGTAACCGACAAAACTTTCTACCGCTTCAACAAATACCCATTTTTATACCCAATACCTACAGTTTTATTAAACTTTACCTAGGTTAAAATTGTTAGTCATATTGTTCATAAAAATAAACTAACTAAAACCTACACTTTACAAGTTATGCATTTTATTTAACCTACACCACATCTAACTTTCAATAGCATTTCCAAATAATGCAAAATAACAAGAAATAATCAATGTACTCGCTTTTCCCTCCTAATTCGTTCTAAAATAAGTCCCATAAGGGACATGAAGCAACAACATTTTATCAACTTGATCATTTGTACAACATAAACCTAATTAAATCATAAGGAATTTCTCGCATTTTGACCAAAGACTTTCCTAGAAATCCTCTATGTGTTCTAAGACTTCCTATTTTCTTTTTGAAATATGTTTGGGCATACCCGAAACCACCAAAACTTTTCTATGCTTCAACAAATACCCATAATTATACCCAATACTCAAAATTTACAAAATTATCTTATATATACACATCTATGGCCGGATTTATTGGAGAAAAATCAAGGAAATATCATAAAATCTTGCAACTGCTATGTACATTCAACAACTAATTAAAACTTATGTTTCTTTGACCAAGAATTTTTCTTTAATTCCATTCCATTGTTTTCTTGGTCTTGGTCTTTACTAATAAGTATATTTGACTAGCACTTGACATATATAACACATGCATACTTGAAGATATCATACACAACTATTTCCTTAGTAAAAATTTCACCAACATCTCTCTTGTTTCCCTCTCTTACCCACGGCACACACAAATCCACCACCAAATCCATACAAAATTTTATTTACAACATTTACATACATTCCTACATCACTTCTAAGATAACCTAAGGTATTTAAAAGGGTTGATTTGGAGTTTACAAGGATTAAACAAAGGAAAAGCAAGATTAGGGTTTAGCTTGAAATTAGGGTTTTCAAGGGTTATAAGCTAGGGTTTGGTTTCTATGTCATATGAATGTTGGTATGATGTTATAATGGGAATATAAGAATTGTACCTGTGTGAATTATGTATAAAAAGTATATATAATCAAGTTAACTAAAAAGTGTACTTATGAAAGTTCATGAAAATATAAGTATGTACACATTTGGATCTTATGATTTTTGGACAATCTTTGAACTAATCATGGACTAGAGACCCTAAGGATGTAAGAATATAAGTGTTGTAATGGCCTTGTAACAAGATGGTTAAGCTTAAACAGTTACAAACTTGAGGTACCAATACGAGTTTTTAAGAAAAACAACAAATACACCGAGTACTGATAATCAAATTCCGTATAAAAACATTTTTTAATCATTAAAGCTTTTATAAAATACACAGTGTCACGAGGATCGTGAGCATGTAGAGAACTCGAAAAATCGATTTAAAACGAAGGAGATTACGTGAATTTACCAAGTTTAGACGGATAATAAACGGGTTATAAAAGAATTTTTTTAAAAACAAGTTATAAAATACTACTGATATATAAGGTTGGTTATTTTTCTCAGATCACACATACTTTTAGGATTCCAAAACATTAAGAATCATAATTTTTTGATAAATAACGAAGGAGTTATGAATTTCGCAAGTTTACGGTAATTAAAGTTTATAAAAATAATTTTATAAACTATGAACAGTAAAAATCACTATTCATAACAGATACATATTTTTGAAAAATGTTATATTTTTATAGAATTTGTAATTACGAAGACGTGCTCGAAAGAATCACTAAAAACAGAGTTAAAACGAATAAGATACGACATTTACGGGTTTTACGATAACTAAATCTATAAAAATAAATTTATAAACTGTCATGAACAGTAAAAACCACTGTTCATCAGGGGACTAAAAATATGAAAATGTAATATTTTGATAACTCGTCTTAATACGAAAGCGTGGACATAAGAAACGGGCTTAAAACGATAAAGTTACGTCGTTTTTACTAAGGAAATATTTATAAACGTTTTAACTTTATAAATACGATTTCACAAACGTAATTAGATGGTGATGTAGCTATATAGAATTATATATGGTAGTAGTTATTCAAAATGCTTAGTACTTATACGACCTATATTGGATTAGGTTGCATTCGGTCATTATCGTGACACATTTTCTGCGATATAATTGTTATCATACACACAAGGTGAGTTCATAGCCCTATGTTTTACATTTTAATGACTTACAAGTTTTGGGGTGAGAAACATATGCATATTTTACAATTGGACGCAAGTGGACGTTTCACATTTACGATTACGTGTTTGCCTAAGTAGCGATAACCCTCTAAGCCCCTTATCATGAACTGTCAATTGCTGTTGTGAGCGCGAATGTTATAAATAGATCTATTTGGGATTGACATCCCCGTTCGGGTGAGTCATGCTCACTGTGCCGGTTTGCCGGACAACGAACGTATACCATGTCGGACATAGGATGTTGCTGGTTAGAACATCATCACGAGCAATGTTGTTAATTTATATTGCAATTTATACATGTCGAGCTTCAGTGTCATGAGCTTAGGAAAACGTAATCACATTTTATGATGTTTGCATCTGTTGCATTATCATGGGGAAATCTTGCGGTCCTATATTATACATTTTATAAACCTATGAATTCACTCAACAATATGTTGACGTTTTAAGCAATGTTTTCTCAAGAGATCAGTAAGGTACAAAACAAGGGATAAATTAGTGGTCGTTATTTTGGAAGTCATGCATTAAAGATTTGGTTGCATTACATTTTAGGAAACATTTCTTATGGACTGGAATCTTCGTAATATGTACTTTAAACAAGTAAAGCTACGAGCTTTTGTAACAAACACTTTGCTAAATCCAATGTATCAGTTTTAAACGAATTTTTGGTCATTTTTTATATATATCTTGTGTTATTGATCTATAAAGTATCACCCCCTGACCCATATTCCGCTGCGACCCAATTTGGGGGTGTTACATAAACTATAACAACTATTTAAATATATTACGTGAAGTATATTTAACAATAAACGTGTTCTATGTGTCTTAACGTGTGTGCCCCTAATAGGCTCACATATTTCTAATCGTATAACACCTAGATCCAACTACCACATTCCAACAGCTCCCACTTGGGAGTTGGAGTAGCTTACTGTGTTTATACTAACAATGGAAATGTCTAGCAACACTCCATTTGTTATTAAAACTAGAAATACCTGAGATAAAGTTCCAAGAACATTTTCAGTATAATGGTTATGTATTTCTTGCTAATATCATCCCTTTGTTACAGATATCGTTAAACCATAGATATGGATCATAACTGATTCCATATAGTTTAATAATTTAGTTTCTCATTATCGAAGTTAATTCAGATATACCAAATGTAATCAAGAATCATCTTGAATTACCCTTTAGGCACGACCATGCAATTATCTGATTAATTCTAGAGAGGCGCCATGGTATCATTCTGCAATTAGACAATTAGAGGAACATATTCTTTATTGACTACAAGTGTTGTGGATACTTCTTCACATCACTTCCAAGAATAGCCTTTATAACTACCATTTTCAGGTTAGCGTTTGACTTATAATTAAAAAGTGATATCCACACATGCATAACTTGTTTGTATCTCAAGTCTAAAGATGACTTATTTAACCATTTTCGACATCTTACTTATGATAAGGATCCAAAAGTAAATGTACGAAAGTTGGGGTGTCCAATATGCAACCCTTGTAAATAACATATGAGTTCGGTGGGAACCATCCATGTATTTAAAAAATACAACCAATACTCATATTTGCTTTATGTAACAATATTCCCATATTGTTAACGGACAATGGACATATTTAGAATGGTAAAATCATTCAAGGATTAAACATGCAAATAAAGGATAACAATTATTATATGTATGAAGTCCAATGTTTCCAACATTCTCAACTCTTTCTTTACAAGAAAGCTAAATAGTCATCTGAGTAAACTTTCCGAATACTTGTTTCAAATTTACAATTTGTGAAGGATTTGAACGATATGATGAGTGTCGTATGTAAATTTGCATACTATTGCAAGTATCATAGTATGGAAATGTGACAGTACCTTTTAAGGGGTATTTGAAGTCACTAACATACTTATCTCAGACAGTCATCTTTACAGTTTCTTAAAACATAAAGTATTCTTATTTTTTCAATGTGTATTGCAACAATACTCTTAGCTGAGCATATTTAGTTAGCAGATTTATCATAAATGATGAAATCCCATTTTAACTAGAATTGATTATTCTCTAGCATCAGTGTACACGAACAACACTATGCCTTATATGATTCGTAAACATTTTATTTTAACAGTCTTCTAAACACTCCCAATTAGATACTGTTGTTAACAGTCATCTAAATACTCTCAATTAGATACTGTTGTTGTTAGCTCGTCTTGCTCTTGTGCAAAAGTAACAACCAGTCTCATACACAATATAATATATACATGATGAATCCTTAGTTAAAAACACAAGGTTTTCATCCATGTATGAAATTATCTTAAGTGAAATATATCATTTAAGACTTGACTCAATGATATATTGCATTGTGTTGGACTTAATCACCGCATATGCTTATTTCAATAAACATTTATTCCTAGATCGTTTGTTTAATTTCCTAAATTCCTAAGTGAAGTTTCATTCCAATCTCAAGGATTAACATCTAGCTTAGATGGAATGATACCTTCAATATGTTATACAACATGTGAATTTTAGAAAATAAAACATAGTGCTCCCACTTGATGTCAGGTGTACTCAGGAGTTAACTTAATTTAATCAAAAATCATATTCTAATTAAACTTAAGATCTCAGCTCCTAGATGCATGATCCAATCCACACTTGGCTTCTATTATCTTGTATAATTTATAAAGATTATTTTGAACTCATAACCCCTTTTGATTACATACCATCATCGCAAAGGTAATCATAAAGAAAAGATTTATAAAACTTAATTGCCATATTTCAAATATAGACTCGTAACCCCTTTTGATTACGCATCGTCCTCACAAAGGTAATCATTAAGGAAAGAGTTATGATCCTTAATTAGCCATATTTCAAATTCAAGAAAACATGTATGACAATTAGTTATCTTTATATAATTAATGCGTGTAGAAAAGAAAGATTTAATCATAGTCAATTGCTTGAGTAAGATTAAAAACTCGTATCATCATTCAGTCATTAATATGTATACAATTTTTCCCTTATGTAGGATCCCGTTAACACTTCATATCATACACGGATCTATATCAAGAAAAGAGAAAGAGAGATGATTTCTAGAGAAAGAAACAAGAGAGAGGTTAGAGAGAAAAGAAAAGATATTATTAGAAAAGAGAGAGTTAGATATTTTTCCAAGTGGAAAAGATATATATATCTACCCCGTCACGTTTAAGTAAACGTGTGGGATATTTGACTAGGACTCGGGCTCGGGTTTTTGCTTAGGATTAAACCCGAAACATATACAATATTAGATTAACTATCGAGCTCGATTCCTGATACTTTCCTATTACAACGTTAACTAATTGATTGACCGAGACTTAAATACATAATGAACGAACTTCATGTTCGACTCAATATTTTTGAGGCTAACAATCTCCCCTAAAGTGAGTTCATTGATGACATTCCTTTATGAGATCAATGAGATTGCTTTTGTCATTAAGCTCATGTGGTCTTGGTTTTTCTCCTTGTTCTTTGTTGTAGGCTTGTTCCTTTATGCTTTGCGATCTTTACTTTTGAGTCTTTGACATTGTCTTTAACGTCTATGCCATCTTGCAATCTTGACTGTTTGACCAACATTCTCATACTGTGCCTCATCTTGAAAGCTTTGAATCAGAGTTTCCGGAAGTCTTTGTCTTTAAATATTGAGCTTTCATGATAGTTTGTCTTTGTAGAATGAGCATGAATATGTAGTAATGAATCAACTTTGGTTGATTGGGATATCGTCACCACCGTTTTAACCTGCAGGTTTACGTTAGTGATAATCGAGAAAATTGATTTGA
>BQNB010058618.1:0-37683 GCA_026074375.1 Tanacetum coccineum | reverse complement strand
GTGAAAGAAGAATAGTTTGGTGATTGTGATAGCAGACTTAGAAGTATCCCGAGTGGATTTTCATGTGAAGTCTTGCTTGCATGTTGTTTGATTTTAGTATTGGGATGTTTTGGATTAAGTTTGGATTATGGACCCCTGTGTGGGCATTTGGATAATTGTAAGAGATTGTGGATTTTGATAGTGATTTGGGACATCACTCGGGGTTGTTCGAGGTTGATGGTCTTCGTAACACTTAAAGTTTATGCATTGTAGTTTTCTCTATTTTGTATCTTGTGTTATGATTGATCATTATATTGCATTCCTGAGTTTCTGCCATTGTCGTGGTGTGACAGAGATCCTTAAGGTCGACCAGATTGCTTGTCAGCGAGTCTGTCGAACTTAGTTTCGAGGTTTTGGATTAAAGCTTGATGATTTTTGGCTACTGTTTCGAGTTGAGTTTTTAGGTCCATGAATGTTTCTTTGACAAAAGCGTTGGTTGATTGCTGAGATTTCATGAAATCGTTGAATTATCTTTGAAGATCATAGGATTTATCATCATTATTAGATTGGTAGTTGTCTCGGTTGTAATCATTTCGTCCGTTTGAACGCTAATTATTGCGATTCGATTCTCGGTCGCGATGATCATTGTAAAAATGAGTCTAACAGAAAGTTTGCATGAATTTAGCCTCTTCTTCACGGGATATAGGTATGTCATCATCGTCAAGATTGGGTGTTGGTTATTTTGTACAAGATTGGAGTTCTTTGTACTGAGCATCTATTTTTATGGTCATGGCATCCATTCGGGCCATAATTTTGTTAGTATCAGAATTACTGTTACCTTCATAGGCGAAAGCAACAGTTTTCTTAAGAGATGATTTGGTTTTCTTATTTTTAGCCCAGTCGAGCTTGAGTAAGACTTTATCTTCGAGAAGCTGATAAGCTTGATTTGGTGTTTTATAGAGGAAAATACCACCAGCTGTGGCATTCAGAACTTATTGGGTTATTTTGTTGAGACCATGATAAAAGATTTTGATAATATTGCCTTTGGACATGTTATGACCATGGCAATTTCTGAGCATTTCTTTCATACGAAGCCATGCATCGGTTAGAGATTCATTTTCATGTTGAGAAAAAGCACGGATTTCTCTAAGGAGTTAGTCGAAAAGAGCTGGGGGAAAGAATTGGCTAATGAAAGCGATTCAAAGTTCATCCCATGTTTCGATAGTTCCTTCATTGAGTTCATCCTGCCATGTTTTTGCTTCTCCAGTAAGTGAAAGGGGAAACATCATTAGGCGGATAGCTTCATTCTCGGTATCTCTGTATTTAAACATATCGCAGATTCTGAGGAATTCATGAATGTGTTTATGAGGATTTGTTTTGGTTCTACCCTCAAATTGGTTTCCTTTAACGAGAGTCAAGTGGTTACCTTTAATGGCAAATTCAGAGCGATAATCGGGAGTCAAGTGGTTACCTTTAATGGTTCTTCATCCATTGGATCATAATTTCGAAGAATATCAAGAAAGTGACTGAAGTAATTGATGTTGAGAATTGACGGATAGAAAATTCTCGGGTGTTGAGGTGGATTGTTTCTTTGATCGTATGGAACTCTTCTGTTTCGTCGACGAAGTCTTAGATTTAGAGTACGCTCAGGTTCGGGTAACGGTTCAACAAGTTCAGAATTAGAAGCACGTGTATGCATCCAAAAGAGAAATTATTTGGGTCAGTTTGCTAGAAAACTGTACTATAATTTTTGAAAAGAGGGGGAGTTAAAGTAATTTTCTAGAGTTGACTACAGAACAGCTTAAAAAATCCCTGGCAGCGACGCCAAAAACTTTGATGTGTTTCAAAAGCTTTAAATTTATAATGACTGAAAATACCAATTTTATTATAGGGAAACACACTGGTAAAAGTATAACCCACATATATAGTCTAATCTTTTTAGGTAAGACCAAGTCGTCCACAGGGATTTGAGTAGTATTCGAATAATCAGAAAGAAAATAGACTTTAATAATTTTGAAAATAACATTTGTTTTACCAGTGATAATAAAGGTAACTACTCAGATAATTGAAAATAATTTATAAGTATTGGTAATGATTAAGACCTCGAAGATGGAACCTTAACTTATAAAAAGGATTTCTCGTCAGAAAACGTTTTCACAAATTAACTTAATTAACTTAAGACTTATATTTAGTTGGCTAGACCAGATGTGTCACTCAAATGATCTAGATAACTTATTATATCAAAGTTTATTTTGTTTATCAATTTACAAAAGTAGATTTCTGGACACAGACGATAAAGATCATAGACAAATCTTTAAAACATATAGATCATAACGGGTCTTTTGACATATACCGATATGATTATATAATCTAAGTTGATTAGCAAAACCGACAAGATGAGATATAATAGGGATGCAACAAAAGCTTGAGATTAATGAGATCACAATCATACCAAACACTTATTCATTATCATAACTTCACCGAGTAGTCATGAGAGAATTAGCCTCTCATGGCTAAGTAGTTCATAACATAACTTGATTCAAAAAGAAACCTCATTATTTCAATAAACTAAGATGATATTCTTCTTTGTTCTTTGTTGTTTGATCTTGAATCTTCAAAAGGTATGGTGTTTATGGTTTAGGAAAAGGTTGGGAAGGTTTAGAACTTCATAAGGGAGAGGGATTGTGTGTGAGATGAGAGAAGTGTATGAAAGGAAATGGAATTTGATAATGGAATGAACAAAATGTGTAAGAATTTTGCTCTATTTTATAAGGCTGAATTTCAGGTAGAAGTGGCCGCAACTTGGTGTGTTAATCGCCAATATGTATTAACTTCATTTATATGCGTGGCCAATAGAAGTGCGGGGCACAAAAATAATTTGTGGTGGATTGCTTTGGTGGGAGTTTAATGCATTATTTTTGACTGATCTTTAATTCTTGAGACTTGAGGAAAGTGCGGCCGCACAAGGGGTAAGTCGCGTACATTGCACTTTCCAGCTTGAGACTTTATCTTTTTTCTTGTATCTTGATTTCCGAAGTGTATAAGTACTTGATCTTTGTTTATTTTGAGCTCGGATGGTCTTCAATGAACCTCGCAAGTTATTTCATGCTATTAAGTATCGAAAGTTCATGAGAAATGATAATATATGAATAAATAACGCCACCAAAAACATGTATAATTTAGGCGTTATCAAATCCCTCCACACTTAGCTATTGCTTGCCCTCAAGCAATCAAAGCGAAAAAATAAGATCATTTATCGTGATGTGAAGAAAATTTGGATTTTACAAGAGTTTGCATATTAACTTTCCAGGCATAGACATATAACATAGCACCTCACAGGAGAATGTGTTTAATTTGTAATTCACTCGAGCCACTCAGATAGGGTTTATATATTTTTGTGAAGACACTCAATTTGCATAGACATAATCTAGACAGAGACCATATGCTTGTACTTGACACATAAACATGGTTGAAGGGCGAAACTTGATACTGATGAGGGATAATAGCATATATAAATCTTCGTGTGCCTGAACTTAAACCTTTATTTTTCTTTTTGAGATATATTTAATATTTATATATATATAAAAATATATATATATATATATAGATTTATATAGGCTCTGTTCCTTTTGAGAAGGATTTTTTTTTTGAGAAGATGAGAATCTTCGTTTGTAAAGCAAATTGATTCAATGTTTTTTGATTAGATTCACAAGTCAACAACATTTATTAATGAAATCGAATCTATAATCACAAATTTGATTCACAAATCTGTTAAAATCCGATTTATGAATCGAATCTATACCTCATACTTATTGCTTTCGTTTAAATAGGGCATATGTCACGCACATCCGGTTTAAAATGATCAAAATCGCCACTCTTTTATTAAGTATCAAGCAGTAACAGATTACTCTTTGGCTTATGCTTAGCTTAAGTAACTCACTAGCTAGACAAGCACGTGAAGAAACAGATCTGGAATATACATCCTTTGTGGTCACCTAAAAAAAGAGGCCGAAATTTTTGATTTTATTAGTATGAGTGAATCCTTACCTATAGTACCAAACATTAATCACATGTTCACCGAGAAAAGCAAGATATTAAGAGCTTAAAGCAAAAGAAATGTTAAACTCAGCTCACTAACAAGCAAGTATTTTGAGGTCAGCCATAAACATAAGCTTTTCCACTTGAAATGTTCATGATATATTTGCTCTCGTCAAGACTAGTTCACATGTTGGTGGGTTACAGTTTAAGTTTCATGAGAGTTTCATATTCAAATTATTCACCCAAACAATATAACCTTGTCAGAATCTTGACATCAGTTTCTCTGGAAGACTTGACATTAGTTTCTAAACATAAACACAACTGATATAACATATAACAAAATAATTTAGGAAATCGTAACAGAGTGAATAAGGTTTCGATAGGTAAAAATACAAACTAAGATGATAATTTATGACTAAACAAATCCTTAAGGTTCTGATAGGTAAAAATACAAAACATGATGATAATTTATGACTAAAAAAGTCCTTAGTAGCTGAAAAGTAAACACGATCGAAATATTGCCAACAAGAATTCAAAATTAATCTAATTCTCATAAACTTTATAGCTTTTGCAATAGAAATTCTAGGTACAATAATATAGAGTACCTGTACACATGTAGTTTACTGGATTCCAAGCACACACAGGTTACACTTGAAACGACTACTTCGATAAGCTTTAAAAAGTTCAAAAAATTATCTGCAACACAAGAACAAAACTGTATACACAGAAACTCCCACCCCTACCTATTGTTTCTTTGCTAAGTAGATAATCACACCAGGTGGTTATTTGTGACATGAAGTTGTAGAAACTTCAAAGAAGTCAAGATAACCGTATTCACCCGCCTCTACGGTTCTACAATTGGTATCAAAGCAATTTACTTAAGTTTTCAAGTTAAAGCCTTCTCGAGAAGTCGTTTTAAGTTGAAAACTTCTTTTTTAAAAATTCAAAATCCTAACTTCGGTTTTTGAAAAAGTTGAGTAAGATCCATGGCTCAAGAGAACTATGTCGAGGGGTGCTCTATGCAAAGACCCGCCTTTGCTAGAAGCCGACGGGTTTTTATTTTGGAAAACCCACTTTGAGACTTACATTAAGTTCAAAGATATTGACTTGCGGCGAGTCATTCAAAATGGTGACTTTGTTTTCAAGATGAAGGATCCGAAAACAAAGATGGATATTGAAACACCATATAAAAATTAAAAGATAATGAGAAAAGACAACTTGGGAAAAACAATGAAGCCAAGATTACTCTTTACAACGCTCTACTATGTAAAGAATATGAACTAGTTTTTATGTGCGAAACCGCCAAGGAGGTTTGGCATACTCTCATTATCACTCATCAAGGCAATTTACAAAGTCAAGGATTGCAAGATTGATCTTCCTCACACAACAACATGAGTTCTTCAATCTTATATGAAGAAACTATGATAGAGGTATCACAGCGGTTCAATACTATTGTTAATAGTCTAAAATCTTTAGATAAAGACTATTCTAACAAGAACCATGTGCGGAAGTTTCTTCGAGCTCTTTCGTTAAGATGGCAGCCGAAGGTCACGATGATTGAAGAAACCAAGGATTTGGCGGAACTTCCTCTTGACAAGCTAATTGGCAACCTTAAGGTGTATGAAATGGTCTTAAGAAATGATGGCACGGTTTCTAAGTCCACTAAAGAAAAAGTTAATCTCAGCTCCTCAAAAGCACACACAGTTTACTAGGGGTCAAACTAGTAATGATACCGGATTGTTCGTTTCCTCAACCGATTTGAGATCTGAAAGGACTTCTTGTGGTATTGGATATGAACTTTCCACATCGGGTATTATTGATTCGACTTCTGTGGTTTGGTTAGTGTGACGTATTCCACATACGTGAGAAAACATTGCTGATTTCTTGCATGTTCCCATGAAAGGATAATCCACACTTCATTGATTATACTTACTATCTTTGAGTCAAGCTGGATTAGGTTGTATGTCTCAAGATACTTGCTTTAAACTTTCATCATTCTTAATAAAGAAGACAACTGGATTACTTAGTGTGTTTTACTATTTCGTCTACAAATTATGTTGCGTGTTTAAACTTCAAGAGTTAGAAGATAAGTCAACTACATCAAAGTTTCGAATTTGCTAAAGATGGTTGTCAGTTTGAGGGGAAGCCGATTCAGAAACTTCGCTATAAAGAAGAGTATTAAGAAGATTTTAAAAGACATGCCATATGAATTGAGGGGAATTTAATCCAATTCGTACTTATTACAGTGTTTTCCTACAACTGAAGAAGAGTTCTCAAACCGATGTGTATGAAGAATACAAGAGCGTCAATAGTTGTCATCCTCAATATTTGAAAACCTTACGAAAAAATTATCTGGTTACTAGTTACAAAACATTATAAGTAATTCAGTATGTCATCAAATAGGGGAAGTTTGTTGGGTTGAAAATGTGAAGACATATTACAGCTTTTACGTTAGATATAGGTTACTTATACGCCAGGACTTACGTTTTAATAGTGAATAATTTAAGCGGTAAGGGCTATATAAATTTCCTCCTAGACTCACTAGGAGGGCGCAGCCACCACATTTGTATTATTGTGTTACACTTTCTCTCTCTAATAAAACCACACACATCTTTCCTTTCACTCGTCTACTCTCTCTCTCGTCTCCTCTCTTAACATGGATGATTCCTGGTTCGAAGCTCCTCGACCTTCCCGAATACACATAAATCAACTAGATAAATGATCCAACAAATAATAAAAATCATTAGCGTTAAAGACACAACATGTACCTGTATCATTTCAAACTCGATATGCGAAAACATTGCAGCATGCCTTGCACACAATCCCAACGGTCAAAACATCAACGAGAACCTGAAAATATTAATTGAAACATAAAACATATTTCACCGTAACCCAACAAAACAAAGTTTACATCACTTGTAATTACATACAGGTAAAGTCACCGCCACACAACCGTAACCTTTCAAAAACAACAACAACTCTTATTAATAAACTACAATACATATTCAACAATATCAGGCACTATAAAATAAAGCAAAGTGAAACAGCAACAATTTTCCATAGTTTGAAAACAAAAAAACAAAAAAAAAACGCCATAACAAGGGGGGGGGGGGGGGGGGGGGGGGGGGGGGGGGGGGGGGGGGGGGGGGGGGGGGGGGGGGGGGGGGGGGGGGGGGGGGGGGGGGGGGGGGGGGGGGGGGGGGGGGTGGGGGGGGGGGGAACATCCTAACGTAAACACGTAACGACATAATATTCATGTAACCAAATCTCTACCAGCAAAACAAACTATAACCTCGCAAAACATGTAACATCAGACAATATAAAACATAGCACGACAAAACAGCCGTTTATTTCATTAATTTGAATTACCCTGAAATACAAACATAGGCTTACACAGTCCACTGCAAACCACAAACGGCACACTTTCATCCAACAAAACATGGCATTTTTATTTCTTTTAGACACAGACAATACATTAAACAATCTGACAAAAACCTCCTACCAAGCATTATAAAAATAAAACATAGAGAAACTATCAAATTACTCCATTACTTTGATACATAAATAAAGGATGACACATTCTAACATAAACACTTTCTGACATAATTTTTATATAAGCAAACCTCCAACATGAACACAAACTATAAGCTCGCAAAACATGTAACATCAGACAAAATAAAAATAGCATGGAAAAACAAACATTGAATTCATTACCGTGAACTTACTCTGAAAGTGGGGTGAGCATACGGACTATGAGACCGGGAACCGGACCGAAAAACCTGACCGCAACCGACCGAACGTATTTCGGTTCGGTCCTCGGTCCGGGGTTTTCGTTACTTTCGGTCTCGGTCCAGTCCGGTCTGGCTCGGTCCGACCAAAAACCTGACGATTATGCCGTGTAGGACCGACCGGACCGAAGACCGACCCTGACCGGACCGTACCATTTTGGTCCGGTCCTCGGTCTGGCATTATGGACCAACTCGGTCCTCGGTCCGGTCTGGTCCGGTCTTGGCCGGTCCGGTCCGGTCCTTGGACCGTGCTCACCCCTACTCTGAAGCGCAAACAAACGCTTACATTGTCTAGCACGAACCCCAAATAATACAATTTTCATCAAACGAAACATCCATCGACACTACAGACCAACTTCGCAAAAACAAATGGCATTTTTATTACTTTTAGACACATACAATGCTTCCAACAATCGGACAAAAATCTGAGACCGACTAAAGCAATACCATTATACACACATTATATACCTGCGCTGTCAGCACTCCGTTGGGCAGTAACCTTGTCATGCGTCATCCACATATGCCCCCAAGCAACAACACAAATGACAACCTGAAAAATCAAAACCAAACATAAAAACGCACACAAAATAAGGCCAGACACTCTGGAACACGATAAAACTTTTGCTGCTCTTAATAGTAATACTAATTATATACACCTAACATCATTGCCAAAAAACTGCTAACCACATCGCATCGCTTAACGACCAACAATTTTATTGCTTTCAAATATAATCCAAACCGTAAACACTCAAACGCAAACCCTAAACCACACACTTTTGACGGCATCGGATTTACAAAACTCCAACGACGACAAATTTTATTACTTCCGCACAAACACAAAAGCTTAAACAATCTAACAAAAACAATAAACAACACACGTTTGGCAAGACAAAAAATACGTCATTTCAGGCTACGCCTATAAAAAAACTTTCGGTTTTTAAACACACACGACCTTAAACACTCCCAAAAACCAACTAAACAACACAGTTTCGTTAAGACCAAAATGCACAACCCAACCCACTCATCCTACCTAAGCTAAAATTTAACATTATATGGTTAGCAAGCAAACCCCAAAAAACCAAAAACCATAAAAACCGCATCCTATAAAACTACAACATGCAACAACCTTACCCTAAAAATCGACTTCCAACACTAACTTTAACACATGTACCTACACTTTTTACCGACCGTTACCACATGCAAGCCGTAATCAGCTGCTCCGATCATCATTTCAACGAAAACCCCTAAAACAATCAATACTTTAAACAACAAAATCAGAAAAAAAATTAAGATCACAACATGCAGCAACCTTAAACAACGACATCACAATCTAAAATTATCCAAAATTAAAAAAGGCATCACTTACATGCAACCTAAAACGATTTTCGTGTTGATCTTGTTGCTCTAAAACGTGTGTGTATGTGTATAGATTTTGTTTGTGTGCTGAGATTTCTTTGTGTATGTGTGTGTGACGTGAACGGTGATGTTTGGTGCAACCACCACATTAGCACCCTCGCCATGTATATTTTACCCCGAAACGACGTCCTCTGGCCCGAAGCCCAACCTATTCTCGCTTTACCCGTCCTACCCGGCCCAAGAGCAAAACGATATCGTTTTGGCACCCCCAAAACGCTATCGTTTGTTTCGATATTGTATATAAAGGTAATAATCATCATGAATATAAAATCAAAATTAAATATCAACAATAAACATTATATTAATTAAAAAATATCAGGATGCCTTGAATTAACACGTGCTAATCATCAATCGCTTTTGTAAACCAAAAATTGACTGTTAAAAACCATAAATTTGTATTCGATTAACCGACTTGACAGTTAAAAATCCTAAACTTGTAACCGGTTTAAACAACAAACACGATTTGGAGAACGAGCAACCAATTCGACGGTTTAAAATTGAAATTTTATCAATTACCGAGCAAAAAACCCTAATTTTACATAATATGAACAAATAAATGAATGATAAAAATGTAAAACTGAATGAATGAATGAATCGAATAGTTATTATTGTAAAAATCGGTTATCTGTCAACTAAAAATAGTAAGAATCGAATTAATTAGAACAAAATGGAACAAATAATCGAGAAAGAAGCCAACATCTGCCTAGTAGAGTTGGTCAAGAGGTTGTTACCACATGCAGGAGGTCTCGGGTTCGAGCCTCCTAGTGGGAGTTTTCCTTCTGAGACGAAAAAAGAGAGTGAGGTTTATCCCCTAAAGCGAAGATTCGAGTCTTGCATAGTGTCTAATTGATGTCACTGTATACTCAAATCACTAACTACTAACTTGTAAAAAAATCAAGAAAGAAAAAACGGAAAGCAAAAAATAAAGTAGTTGGGTAAACCAACTGCCTTAGCGCAGTTGGCCACTTGGGCTCCTTCTAGAGCTTGGGGGTGGTTCCCGGTTTCGGGTCTCGCAACAAACAAAAATCTGGATTTTTCTCCTAGTGCGAAGCCGTGAGTTCTAGGTGTTTTCCTCAGCGGGTCTCTCATAGTGGCTCGGGTCCCGGGGCCTGCCCGTTTGGATGGTTTAACTCGGGGGTCGGATTTCAAGTGTGGTGTTGTTCTAAAAAAAATAAAGTAGCTGGGTAGTATAAGTACGAAAATGATATCGATTAAAACGGAAAAAGAAGACACGTGTTAGGCATTGGTCACTTCGTATACGTTTGGGTTTATTAACTTTTCCATTTAATCAACTAGGGGTGTTTGATCCGGTTCGTTATCGAGTTGTTTTGGTTAGTGTTTTTTTCGGTAAATTATCGAAAAATCAAAGGAAACCGAACTAGAATTCCAAACCGAACTGAAAACCGAATTTGAATTCGGTTCGGTTTTTGGGTTAACCCGAATTACACCATTTATTTAAAAATAATAATTACATAGATTAAAATTTTAATATTAAATAAAAAAAGTTTTTTTTATATATAGGATAAGATTAATGGTCTATACATATATAATATATATAATATATATATATATATATATAATATATATTATATATATATATATATAATATATATATATATATATATATATATATATATATATAGTAGGGATCCAGTGAGAAGTAAATTAAAATAAGAAGTGGTGAGAAGTGACTAAAACCACACATTTGAGATGCAACGACTTTCATTAGATGCATTTCTATTCATCTAGATGCACCATTTTGAGTTTCGAAAGTTAATTTGATGTGTAGATGGTGCAAATTGATTTTCATGATTTTGGCACATGCAGAGGAACAAAAAACAAGAGAAAAAATGAAATGCATCTAATATACGTATATGCATCTAATTAAAAGCTAAAAAACACATTATGATGCGTTATAATGCATATAAGATTATAAAGATGCATCTAATTTAAGTCGGTGCATCTCAGATATACGGTTATAGTTACTTCTTATCTTTTTTATTTTAAGAAAACTTCTTATTTGATCCTAATATATATAGAGTAATGCTATTTAGGCCTACAATCTATGCCTAAATATATGCCTAATGCATAAAACACTTGTACAATTGAATCATGTATTTTCTCTCTCCAAATTTCCACCAATCACTTTTTCAAATCCACCAATCAAATCATTAGGCATACAAGTAAGCTTGCTAATTAGGCACAAGAACCATTTTTCATATATATATATATATAGGGAAGGGATCAAGTGAGAAGAAAAAATATAATGAGAAGAATAAGAAGGATTTTTAGCCACACATTTTAAATAAGAAGGAGAATTTTAAGGGGAGATGCATGCATTTTTATAGGTGCATCTGAAATGTGTGGTTGTGGTTTCTTCTTATCATTCTCATTATAAGTTTTCTTCTCATTTGATCCTTACTATATATATATATATATATATATATATATATATAGTAAGGATCAAATGAGAAGAAAACTTATAATGAGAATGATAAGAAGAAACCACAACCACACATTTCAGATGCACCTATAAAAATGCATGCATCTCCCCTTAAAATTCTCCTTCCTTTTTAAAATGTGTGGCTAGAAATCCTTCTTATTCTTCTTATTATATTTTTTCTTCTCACTTGATCCCTTCCCTATATATATATATCTAATTTTTTTTATTACTTAATCCCCCTTTAAATATCAAAAGTCGAATCCATTTGGAGCAACGCCTTTGCAAGAGTACCGGTTTAATAAGCCCACTTTTTAAATTGTTCACAAAACATGTACGCAAGTCAGGAAAGGCTGGTACTTGCGATGTGTGTAATGGGATAGTATGTAGATGCTCCGTGGTAACGTGCGGGCGGAAATCCTCGTTTGTATAGTTTTTTGTTGCACAAATGATTTGACTTTATTTAATTGGCATGTTATTTAGATTGATCTTGTTTAATTCTAAATATTGATATTATGTTCTAGACATTATGTGTGTCTATTAGCACATAATGACATGACAACATATGCGCCGTTGTAATATGTAGAATCCTGTCTATTTATTTTTATCTCACAAAAACGTGTGAGGCCGCACCTTCAATTTGATATTTATATTCATGTTAATAATAATTTAAGCTGATTTTTAAACCCGTGCGCGAGTTAAACGTATAAAGTGGAATGACATGAGTCGTTATTAAATGTGGGTAGTTAAAAAAGAGTATTTTTCCGGATATCCTTATCTAATCTCATAAATTTGAATAACATGAGTCGTTCGTATATGTATAATCTCATTTATTCATTTACAATTCACAACAACTCGTGCTTTTCTTTTTATAATTATAATTACATGCAAATATATTAGTTTAATATATAATAATAATAATATTTATAAATAAAATCAACATATTATTGTAGTTTTTTTATGAACTCTAAAGTCTTGGAGTATTTATTAAATGTTATAGATTTATTAAAAATATGAAAGAAAACCGATAAATAAACTTTACTTAAAATTTAATAATTATAATTTTATTAATTATCACTCATTTTTAAAGATATATTTTTAGAAATTTAACACATATGTTTTTCAACACATTTTATAAATTAGACAAATTTAATAGTTTGATCAAATTTGAGTTCAATTTTGACTCGTAACTTAGACAAAATGATGCACGCACATTAGTTTAATTGCAAATTGTTGAGTTCTATTTTCAATTTGTGAAATTCTCTTATGACCCGTTTGGTTCACAAAATATTTTTGAAAGAATTGGAATATATTTAAGAAATTCGAATGTGAAGGAATTGGAATGTTAGGTATTGGAATCTCTAGGATTTTGAATCTAAAATAATTGAAATTTGCAAAAACTAACTCGTGTTTGGTTAGAAGAAAATGAAATGAAAAAAACAAATTTATTAGAATACTTAATTTTTTATTATAATTTAAAATTAATAAATTGAATATCATTTATTAAATATATTATTTATAAGGATAATAATAATAAAATTTTAAATAATATATATATATATAGATGCATGGTCCGCCGATGGGAGATTGTTTTGTGAATATTTTTTACAAAAAATTAATTGAAGGGAAAATAATTATCAAACATAAACAATTATTTATTGAATTCATTATGAACGAAAAAACTAGATGTTCATCCAATAAAAAGAAAATAAAAGTTAATAAAATTATCTAAGTAATGATAATTAAAATAAATGTGTAACAAATATATGAATACTTGAATTTGTAAATTGAATTAAAGGGAATTAAATGTGAAATTATATATGAAAAGAATGTGTAGCAAAGAAGTGTGTGGGAATGATTAAATTGGCTTTTGAAAAACAACTAACTTGTGACAAAGTTTGCCTTTGTTAAAACGATTTAAGCTCAATAGGATTAGTTATTACAGGATAATATTGAAAGTCAGGGAATATTAAGAATGGCATATTATAAACAGTGTTTTTTATTGAACGTTTCCTATTACCACTATAACTTGGGGCTTTTTTATTTAAAACACAATATATGGTGGTACTAATAATCTAAATAACTAACTAATTGGTTTGTACACAACAAACACCCTTTACTATTCGACTTATAGTCGATGTTTTCTTTGGATGTATAAAAACTACGCTATTCTTTTATATGGAGAGATTGGTTACAAAGGAAGTAAAAATCAATAGATAAGGAAATATTTAAATCTATTAAATCACATTAATACTTCTAGTTTTTATTGTAAATCTGGTTGACCCAAATCTTATTAAATCTAAAATCTTCCATCATTTGTAGAATTCATGTTTGCAGATTTAGTTTTTGTTTCATTCTTTTATTATTTTTGTCTCATCAATCAAGTATCCCAACAATCTTCCTATTTGATGAAGACAAAAAAAAAGTCGATTGATATGAACTTCATTAAAGCAAAGCTTCCCTGACGTTTGAGATGAATATTCCTGATGAAAACAAAATTTCCTTTGTAGATAGCTTTCCCTTATTATGATCATTGCACACAATTATAAGATGCAAAATCAATCAAATGTAATTTCTTCCCCTTTTTGTAAATATCCAATAGGGGGTCTTCTGTAGATATGCAATTGGATCATAAAGCTACACTCATATAACACAATACTAATTAGCTTCCAATATAAAATACTCTTGAAGAATAATACGAAAAATGACTATGAGCTGTAGAATATAAATAACATAGTAATAAATATCCGCAGTAGTAATGAAACACTTCCTCAAGTGGTGGCATGTAGAGGTTAAACATTTTAAAAAATAAGCTTCCCCTGAAACCAATATGTTTACATTCATTGAATCACGGCAACTTGTAGTGTCTATAGTAGCAATCATGAAGATGAAAATCGACTATACAAATTTGATGAGAAGTAGAATTCCAACTTGTGTTTATGTATTGCAATTCTACGTGAGTGAATCCTACAAGACCAAAAAATATAAGTAGATCACAAACTCTTGAAAAATCTAAAATTGAGACATGAGTACTACAATGTAACTCCTTAAGTGATAGTAATGAGATTAAGCACCTAAGTTAGATAACATATGTAGATTTTGAAAGTCTTGTAACCATTTAGTTTACGAATAAGTTACCGCCTTGCTGAAAGTTATGATAAGAACCGATTGTGAAACTAATACATATCAAATAAGTGATTATTCCAATAGTTTCGTAATACCTTTTATAACTCCAAAAAGAGCCTAAATCAAAATTAATTATCTTCCCTTAATTGAAGAATCAAGATCCAAAAAACTTATGTGTGTGTGTTGGAACCAGCCTGTTCCTAAAAACAAAATTTAATTTGTGTGTGTGATTTGATACCCAAATTTGTTTGTTGATAGTTATCATCAAGAACCAAAAATCTGACGTATTACCCGATATCTGACAATGCTATAGTTGTTCGGAGGATATCGGATAACACTAGCGGTACATTCAAAATAGTAGCTGTGTACTATGATCTTAGCGGGTACTTTTGATTTTTAGGAGCAGTACTTTAATATTGAGAGGAAGTACCTTGAATCATGAATGAGAAGTCCTTCGAACCAGTATTTTTCGTGCAGTACTTCAAGTACTTGAACAGTGTTTTTTTATTCTTATGAAACTTTTGTCGGTGAAAAGGAATAGAATGAAATAATTATCTCAATCATTAGCATATTCCAATTTGCACATGTTTCATACGTGAAGTACATCTTTCTGCTTCCAGAATTAACAATCCGATGAACATTCGAAACATGAAACTGTTGTTTTGAATTAGGGTTATAAGAAAACCCTATATTAAAAATCAAACACAATGTTTAAGCAGCAAACGTCATTGTATTATGAACACCAAAGTAAGAACAAACTTTGAGAAGCACAAGATGGATCATTCAGGCAAACAATTCTAAAGAAACTTAACAATCAATTTTCTGAAAAAACCATTCCTGCAGAGACTTTTAGAATTATATACTATCGAATAAAAGACTCAATTAAGATCCCTCGGTGAGATTGGCTAGTTTACCAAGAACCTCATAAAATTTGTTATAAGATCCGACGGTTAACGAATGAGGAAAACGCTTTTGCAAAAGTTGCAAAAAAATACGGAAATAACCAAAAAAATTGATTTTTTTGTTTTTCATACAAATTAATCTTTGTATATCTAGACTCGAGCCACGAGGCTTGATACCAATGTTAAATCGATTTAGTCAAATAGTATTAGTTTTACAGATTAATTTGATATGCACAGGGGATATAATAGAATGCATATTATCAAAAAAGGTTTTTTCATTTGAACGTTTCCTCTACCAATATAATTTGGGGCTACAATAAAAGGGGTCTTACTAATAACTAATAATAACTATGGTGTAAATAACAACCTTTACTATTCGACTCTATCAGTCGATGTTTCTATGGATGTTAAAAAAACTACACGCCTATGATTTTTATTAGGGGAGATCAAGGATACAAAGGAAGTAATCAATTAGTAAGGAAACTATTTAAATCTATTAAATCACATTAAATCACATTAAAAATACTTTCTAGTCTTTATCTTGTAAATTTTGTCCAATCTTCATTTATACTCAAAATCTTAATCTTTTGTCGAATCTACATAGTTGCCAAGATTTAGTCTTTTGTTTCATTTTTTATTTATTTTGTTTTCCAAATAAGATCCAACGCCTTCTTGTTGATAGTAAAATTAACAATGATGTTATGTTATAGTGGCGAATAGTGCATAACTTATAGAAGTGTTTTTTAGTGAAGTGCTGAATAACTATTTTAAATCGTGCATTTGATAAAAATTTTATACAAATGCAATTAGCGCGAGTTACTACCAAAATATGTTAATATGTTTATAATTGATAAAAACACATGTAAAATTAATAAAATACTACTCATTCAGAAGTAACAACTTGACCTCACAACCTTTAATAAAATTAATTAAAACACATGTAAAGTAAAATATTTTAACAAGAGATACTTATGTCTGAATATTCAATAGCTAACTTCCACTTATGATCAAGTTCAACGGAGTTGAGCCATGAACCAGAACATTGGATTTATCTATATTTAAAATTCGAGGGAATACCTAAATGTCCTATGTAGTATGCGGAGGATTTAACAAGATTTGGTCATTGTGTTTTTTTCATCGGGTTTTGGTCTTGTGGTTTTTATCATTGGGGTTTTGTCCAAGAAACATTTCCTTAGTTTGACAAGGACCAAATTAGTAAAGTATAACAACTAAGAATTTTTCATTCAATGCAAACTATTTTACTATTATAACAATTATTAAAGCGGAATTTTTCACTTTATTACATTACTTGAATGTCAATATTCATTATGCAAGGTAACTTGCAATAACTAAAGTAGCAGTACACGCAACTATTATGGTATATGTGTCATATATGTCAGCAAACATACACTATGTCAAGTCAATATCATCATTTCTTATTACCAAAGTACTTATTTCTGTAATGTTCATTCGCAAGTTATATCAAAATGGGCTTTAAAACATTATCATATACTCTAAACCTAAATTCCATGGAGGGGTAAATCTAAAGTGAATGTAAAGTATAAATCATATATAAAGTAATTATAAATCACATTTTGAAATATAACTCGACTCACTCCAAGTAAAGTTTTTAAAGCTAATGTATAAGTCATTAGGCATGAATCTAACTAGCCGTTATATGTTTATCTTCCCATCCAATTTGTGCAGTACTAATCAATATAATGTGTAAACTTATTATTCTATAATAAGTCTTTCATAATTTTTACTCAAAACATAATTCAAAAAGTCGAATCTAACGAGTAAATATAAACCATTAAACAGTTTCTGGTATTTATCATTCATAAACTAAAAATATCAAATTTGTTTTATACTAGTTTAAAAAATTTCAATCATATTCAATCATTCATTCATCTTATTATTAACAAAATGAATCAAGAAACCCTAATCGTCAAATGGATCATTGACCGTTTATTTTTAACATTTAATCACCAACAATCAATCAAGTGTTATTGTAAAAACTCATAATATGAGTTTACAATCATGATCTATTTATTTTGGCAATGTAACAAATTATAAGGCTCAAAAACTAAGAAATTTATGCTAAATTGAACAGTGAATATTTCATTATTTTGGACATTTGAACCCAACTCTTATCAAAAACTTGATTATAATTTAATACAAATTAGGAACTGTAATTCATTCTTAATTAGTTATATGAAATCCAAGTTGAAAACCTAAATGAGCCTATGTACCAAAATATACTTGTATTTTGAACAATTTGAAGTTTTTCTTTGCAATCAAGCCCTATCATGGTATGTTCTTCAACTAAGTGTACAAGCCTTCACAAATATCTTCATCATTTATCAGTATAAAATTGGACATTGTTCATGGTTTTTTATTTTAGTGCGTATCAAGGAGGTAGCAACACTCAAGTATATTAGTTACAATTGATCCTTAGCCTCTCATATATAGTTCATATGTTACCAGATCACAAACTCCTTGATCAAGTCCATTTCGCCCTCATAAATAGAACGCAAAACATTATTTCATTATCCCCCATTTCCTTTTAAATCATAGAGCATATTTGCTAATATGAATTTAAGAGGATCTAGAAGTTAAAGAACGAAGTGAGAACAAGAAAAAGAAGAAGGGGAGTCGTTATTTCAGGCGTACGAAGCTAAAAGTTGATTTGAGTTTTAAAAGCAATAGCTCAAACCCCAGGTTTATCGTTTTCTTACCAACTATACACCCTTATAATGTTATTGATCCTAAATTAAAACATCTTGTTAAAGTATCATCAACAATTCATAGCTCCATTTTCATTTTGATCCAAAAAGGTCGCCAAAACTAATTTCGTGTTTTTTTTAAAACTAAGTTATATGGTAAAATGTTGTTATAATTATTAGAAAGCTTAATAATGTTAAAATCAATTTATTGATTATAGAAGGAATTTGTTTAAAACGAGGTTTACGTTTTAAAACTAATTTGAGTTTTGATTTTGCTTAACGAATCGTTATTTTAAACTTTGTTGTGTTAATCTTTGTTTTAGTTTATTATAATTTAAATGTCTATTAAAATGATTAAAATAAATCTTTATGGCAATTTGGCATGTTTTGTATTTTAATATGAAGGGGTAAATATATAACTTTGGTAATTATAACTAAAAGGGTGAATATGTCATTTTTTATAAGTAATAATATCGGGATTATTATATCATTTCAAAGTAAAGTTTACTTTGTATATCTTTTAAACTTGAAGGACAATGTAAAGTGCAAATGCGGGTATATTTAGATTTTCATTCTAGGGTTAAAATGTAATTTTTAAAAAGTATAAAAATGTATTAAACATTACAGAATAACTTTAATTAACTCTTGAGTGTTCTTAACATTTCAGATATTGATTTTAAAGATATTTTAAAAGATATGTTATAACATATTTATTACTTAATGTGCTTTAGAAATCATTGCGCTGATTTATTGTCGAATTTAGGACTTATATTAATAGGTTTATATTGGGTTATTACTTTTATAAAATAATTGTTTGGATGAGTTTGTGGGTTTTGATTTAAAGTGCTAGTCCTCAAACGTTTTACTGATATGACTTATGAATTATGAGGGCTGAAGGTGATAAATATTCAAATCTTATTCAAACTCCTAATTAAAACCAAAGTTCTAAGTACAATTTCTAAGAATTGACATATTTACTCAGGTTTTTTGACGTGGTGTTTCTATCCATTTTATATATACTTCTTCGGTTAGAATTGTGCATAAGGTCGTCAGTTCATTCTGAAATAATTATTGCATCTACTATCGTTGAAGTTCAACAGCCTTTATAATTTTAATGTTTTATAAGCGAGGGGGATACAGCTTGTTACAACTCTTTTACTACTCGTTTATTTATAACAATGTGATTACTTTTCAAGATTAGTGAATTTCATAGCTGCATTTAATCTTTTCATAAACCGTGAGGGGAAATACTGCTAAAACTTACGAATAAAGTGTTTTCAAATTTCTGCTTCTGAATATCATTACATTGTGTCAATTATTATTACAAGTCGTTAATTTGGACTTCAAGTTGTTTAAATTGGACCTTTGGTATTAAAGTGTGCTAATATTATAAATCTACAGTATTAAATTAACTTGGGATGTAATATGTTAATATTATAAGCACTTCAAGTCATTTATTGCCTTTTTTGGATGATTATGTGTTGGTTCCATGAGGTTAGGCAGGAACATGACCAATCAGTATCAATCAGACAAAAAGAAAACAAGACAATAAGCATAAGACTATGTTATTATGATAATTGTATTGTTGCAATTATTACTAGATAAACGGGGTATAGTAAACAATTAAATTTTTATATAATTATGTTTATACCAATTATTACACTATGAATTGTTTTCAACATGTTATTAAACTATGGATTTACTCAACCATAGTGTTGATGTTTGCTTGTTTATCTTAGGTAATTGAGCAACTTGGAACGGAGTGGCTTGTATATAAAAGTTTGGTATCTATAATATTCAACAATTATGTTTTAGATTGTGGACCTCATTTGTAAAAACTCTTTTAATGAATGATACTAATTTTCCAAATATGAGTTTTTTAAGTCATTTTCTTGATAGATTGTAGGATCCATGAAGTAATACCCCAGATTAGCTTCCGCTGCTATATGTAAAAATGGGGGTGTTACATAATGGATCGAAACCACAAGGGACCAAACCCGCAATGGATCAAAACCACAAGGACCAAACCTGATGAAAAAAAGCACAGGGACCAAATATGTTAGATCCGGCAAACCACAAGGACGATTTATGTAATTCTCTCTTAAAATTCCATAGTATAGACAATAAATACAATTTTATGTAGAAACAAACTCCTCTTAAAAAGGAAATATGCCTGGGTTAGACAAGGTATTTTTGTACTGTTTAGATTGGATAAGTTTGACCAGAAACACTTTTGGTCCAAACAATTTAGATTTTATATACATGGTTCGTGTTAGATATAATTACAATAAAAACACATCATTTTAATTGAGAATGACATTCTCTTTATAAAATGACTCAAAAGGCCACGAACTTAGCATCCATTATCTTTTAAAACTTTATAGTATTTATCATACTCTTTAATGTATAGAACAATATTCCAAGTTAACACATTCAACAGCAAACTTTTCAAAGTTGCTATAATTATATTTTTAGCCATAAGTTGAAAGAAAGCGGGACCTTACCAGATTGTGTAGGGTGTTCGCGTCACTTGAATAAGAACTCCTGAAGTTTGCCAATATGCCATCAAATCTTGCAACAATGGTATGTAGATAAAACAGAATCAACACCAGAACTGCATAAAAGAGAAAAAAATTTGCTCTGCAACCGAACGGGTAGAATGGGTGTCTTAGGTAATAAACCTATTTAATCTTTTGATAATGACTTAAATTTTATTACAAACGGCATAACCAGATTCAAATCATTATTAAGTAATCTTGTAATTATCATCACATTTTATTGTAAATGCAGTTACTAAAAATGATTTTTTTTCCTAATTATCTAATACACCCTGCATCCAAAAATAGGTGAAACAATATCATTCTGAGTCAATTTTCTCATTAAGATACAATCCAAAAAAACAAAATATTGGTTGTCTGATTTTGGTACACAAGATTGCACTATTAGATATTCTTATCATACATCTCTAGTCTTTAGTCAGGCGATAGATATACTCTAAATAAAATAAAGTAAACACATGACTCGCATAGACAACGAATTTTAAACTAAACAAAGATGAACTAAAGAATTGCATTATCCTATTCCAAACAAAACCACTTCAACTGTGATTTTACTAATCAAATGCTTTGTTTGTCCATTACTTAAGACCTAAGCATTTATGAAGCGAGATAACCATACCTGACTAAGTTTGTGAGGATTTGTCGAATCTGGAGAACATCAACAATAACCTCAATGGGGACATCATCCACTATATTCCCTTCCAAAATTAGCATCTTTTATAGTGATGTAGCAGCAATCTGAATACATGCTTGATCACCTCGTGAGGCCTAAACTTTGTAGCTTCAAGCTTCATAACACCTAAGAATATGGTATATGCTAGTTACTGTTAGACGTCTACCCATTAGCTCAACCTATGGTATATTAGCACGAAACCATTTTTTATGATTAGTGGTCTTGATTGACAGGTTTAAACATGTAAGTTTTAAGTATGAGTCAGGTTAAACCTCAAACTCTAGTTAGCAGATGAAATCTTTAAGAAAAATTACCAGTTGTTTGCAAATGGCTAAACCTAAACCTGTCCCACCATATTTCCAAACCGTATCAGCACCAGCTTGCATGTACTTATGGGCTCAACCCATAAGTATGAGTAACTTTTGGGCATGAGAGTTTACCTTTCTTTCTCTATGATGTAGCTACAGATGCCAAATGCTCGACCACTTCCTGGTCAACATACACACCTCCCTGTCCAAGTTGATCAACAATCTTCAATACAACCTCTCACGGTACTGTTCAGTTGCATATCAAGACATATTTAAGGTGAACAAAAACCAGACCATAATTTTGAATACCATTGATAATTTTGGACATTATTGTTTTAATTTTCATTTGGTGAACATAATTTATCTTGCTGTTCAGAATGAGAATAATGTTGGTATCCAAGGTGAACTTTTAGTGGAGAAAAAGTACAAAAGGTGGTTATAACAAATTTCTAAAGGGATCATGTAATATTTAAATTCAGAGTCAAGTATTATAATGCTAGTTGTTTTTTTGATGTACTTTTGGTTGTTAATTAACTGTAATGATCAGACCAAACACCCCCGTTAGGCGACGGCCAAATACCCTTAGACAGCAACATCTAAACACCCATTCAGAGAGAGTGAGAGAGACCAGCAGCCAAACACCCATTTACACAGCAACAACCAAGCACCCCTATTGATAGCAGAAACCACACACCCCTTTAGACAACAACGACCAAACATCCCTTTAGATAGCAACATCCTATAATATAATCACTCAAATATTGTTGAGTTAAGCTTCAGGAAATTATCATTCCAAAAGTTATAAGAAAAATATTATGGAGTACAATATTCAATATATTTCAAGATTTTATGTTACTGAAACCAAATTCAGGTAATATTGTTATTCATTGACATGTGAAATGCTTGAAAGTTGTTCCAATATGTTAACAAATAGGACATCTCCCATGGTTCTGTAGAGAAATCACAATTCTAATTTATTAATAACCGGGAGCACTTATAGTTATAACATCATAAAAATTGTCCATGTACTTATCGTCATATTCCAGAAAACTTTGTTAGTCTCTTGTTCATCATGGAGGGCCATCTACAAGTCATCTTTAACACGTTGTTGCATTTTCAATAAGGTTTAAGTAGATTTTGTCTAACTAACGGCAGTGTTGCAAATGTTGTGTTAGGAATAAGAAATTCCTAGGAAAGTGTCGGTCGCTTCCATAGATAAATGTCGTTAGCTTGTTAAGTAATTTTTGGAAACTTACATAGTTAGTAAGACCAATGCCCATGGATTAGTCCATTAATCCAAGGCCCATCCACCCTTGTAAGTATAAATACACCTCCTCATGCCTTGGAGAGGTAGTTGGTTGGTTGTATGTTTCATTTCCACTTAATGCATTTCATGTTCTATACTTTCTCTCACTAGAAAAATAAATCCTTCCTCCTATTTTCTCTCTCTAGTTCTTGGTTCATAGATCAAAGATTACTTGTATTCTACAATTGGTATCAAGAGCCATAGAGTGATTTGCTTAGTTTTTGTGTTTGATTTTTTGGTTCATTTTTTCTTGTTATTCTGTACGTCCTTTTTCTTTCTTTTCTTTTGATTTCAAAGCTTCTTTGTACACTAAAAGATCATTTACCAGGGTAAAGTTGATCTAGTATCTTTGGATATAGGTGTATTTGCTTTGGATCAAATAAAATCTAATTTTTATTCATCTTTTGTTTTCAAAAAACCTTATAAAGTACAAATTTTGATTTTGAAATTTTCGGCTCGTACCTATAGGTTTAAGAATACTAGTTGTACAAGAAATTTTGGGAAAAACAATCAAAAAGGTGTCTTTTTGTGTTTTAAAGATTTTGAGTTTCGTACTTATTTTACCCGAATTCGCAGTTTTAGTGTTACCCTAATTCGCAATTTCTGTTGTAGCCGAATTCGCAAATATTGAATTAGAAATTTATGTTGTAGCCGAATTCGCAATACCCGAATTAGCAATTTTGTTGTAGCCGAATTCGCAATATCCGAATTAGCATTTTTTGTTGTAGCCGAATTTGCAAAATCCGAATTAGCAATTTATGTTGTAGCCGAATTCGCAAAATCCGAATTAGCAATTTCTGTTACAGCCGAATTCGCAATATCCGAATTAGCAATTTCTGTTGTAGCCGAATTCGCAATACCCGAATTAGCAATTTCAGTTGTAGCCGAATTCGCAATATCCGAATTAGCAACTTCAGTTGTAGCCGAATTCGCAACATACGAATTGGCAACACCCGAATTCGCAACACCTAAGTAAGTCAAAAGCAGCTTTACTTTCAGATTCAGCTGTCAATCTCAAAACTAACATCTTCTCAAGAGTTTCTTTTGTAAGTGGATACTTTCTTTCTGCTAGCATGTGAAACGCAGTACCATCTTCTAGCATCAAAATATAAACCGTGGCTTCTTCTCTGTCTACTTATTTTCAACTTGTTTCACTTTTAATAAGGTTTTAATAAGTACTTTAGCCTGTAAATGCAATGTGCAAGTGTAATGTGCAAATGCTTGCTTGCAAATGCAAGCTGCAAATGCAATGTACAAATGGAATGTGCATATGCAATCTAAAAATGCAATGTGCAGATGCTTGCTTGTAAATGCAAGCTGCAAATGCAATGTACAAATGCAATGTGCATATGCAAGCTGCAAATGCAATGTGCAAACTGCAATAACACATAAACCAGACAATAACATCACAAACCAAACATACCGGGTGTGACAAAGTTCCACCCATGTTGGAAAAGGAGATGCTATGATTCTTGGAAAGCCATAATGGAGGCTATACATGTTAAATAGACTACATGGACGCTTGATCCTTGAAATCGTTGAAAAATGGTCCACTTGTTTGGCCTTTAATTGAGAAAATGGTAGTGACAAGACCAAGAAAATATTATGAGATATCATGCTAGGAAGCAATCAGATGATTGTGATATCAAGCAACATTATCTTTCTATAAGGACTACCACCTGAGGTCTTTGCATGGGTTAGATAATCATAAAAGTCGCCAAGGAACTTTAGGAAAGAATTTAACTCCTCATGCAAGGAACTTCCATTGACGAAACAAGGAAAAGGGAGTTGTAGTCTTTATGATGAATTCGATAAGTTTGCTTATAAGAAAGTGGAAACAACAACGTGAGTTCTACTTGAGATTTTCACTGCTCCTCAATGACATGAACATCTACAATATGAAACTGGAACAATTTCAAGTGAACACCAAATTTTTGAATACTCTTCCTCCTGAATGGAGCAAATTTGTGACAGATGTCAAACTGGTTTGGGATTTGCATACAACTAACATTGATCAACTTTATGCTTATTTAGGACAACATGAATTTCATGCAAATGAGGTTCGTTTAATGCATGAACGCAACTCAGAATCCGCTTGCTTTAGTTGAACCCATCAGATGACCAGTCACCTTATCAAACTCCTACTCTTCAAATCTTTACCAAAACACTTAATTTCAACAACAAATTTAACCATATCAGTCTCCATAGTATGGATCACCTTATCAGTCTCAACAATACTCAACTCATCAATCATCAACACCTATTTCAATCTCTTATCCATCCAATGTGTATCAATCATTAATTCACCGCAACGTTTATTCTCCATCATCATCCATCCCTCAATTGGAATATGCTCCCTCAGTTAACCAACAATCTAAATTTTCCCAACCAGACTCGGGTCTAATTGTTCCAGTGTTCCAGAAAGGTAATGATGCATTGATGTCATCATCAATGATGTCTTTCTTGAATGCTGTGGTCAACTTACGATATACCACTACCAATACCAGTGAGGGAATTCGTAAAACCCTAGGCATCAAGTACGATATTTATGAAGAGTAACCTTAACCAATTCAGGGGAGGACAAACTTCTTCTGCTGCTGGTACTTCTTTTTTTTTTTTTTTTTTTTTTTTTTTTTTTTTTTTTTTTTTTTTTTTTTTTTTTATATGGAACTACAATCCAGGAGCAAGTGGAAGCAATTATAGGAAACAAAGGACTGTTATTTGTTACAACTGCAAAGAGGAAGGTCACATGTCTAAATAGTGCACTAAACCGAAAGAGGAAACGGGATGATTCATGGTTTAAGGATAAAGTTTTGTTGGTTCAAGCTCAAGCAAGTGGTCAAATTCTACATGAGGAGGAACTAGCATTTTTGGTAGATCTAGGAATTCCAGAAGGTCAAGCCATACAGACTGTTATTACTCATAATGCTGCTTATCAAGCTGATGATTTGGATGCATATGACTCTGATTGTGATGAACTCAACACTGCCAAAGTTTCTCTCATGGCAAATTTATCTCATTATGGTTATGGATGCTCTTGTTGAGGTTTACTATCAATGATAAATGTGGACTAATTATTGGATTAATCAAGCTGTGCAGATGATGCCATCTTCTGAACAGTCGAATGTTATGACCCATTCAGAGACTGAAATAACCAGTGATAGCAATATCATTCCTTATTCTTAGTATGTGATTGAATCACAACAGGCAGCTATTTAGAATTCTAACTCTTCTGCACAACAAGATGCATTGATATTATCTGTGATTGAACAACTAAAAACCCAAGTAGTTAACTGTACCAAGATTAATCTGGAAAATAAGAGTGTCAATGATACTTTAACTGCTGAGCTTGAAAGATATAAGGAACAAGTTAAAGTGTTGAAAGAAGGACAAAATGTTGATTTAAAGAGTAAAGATAACATTTCAGATTCATGTGCACAGTTATAGAAGATGGATCATCTTAAACAAACTCTTTCAGAACATTTAAAAGAAAAGGAATCTTTAATGCAAACGGTTACTCTTCTCAAAAATGATTTTAAGAAAGAAGAATCTAAAAACATTTGATAGGAAATAGCTTTACAAAAGCGGATCAAACAGCTAGATAATATTTTTTTTAAAAGAGATCAATCTGCACAAACTGTTCATATGTTGACGAAACCTTAGTTTTTTTATGATCATACCACTAAACAAGCTCTAGGTTTTCAATATCCTTTATATCTGAAGAAAGCTTAGCAGTTAAAACCAAAGCTTTATGTTGGTGATATCATTGAGAAAACTAATATAATTGTGATGCTGAAGAGAGTCGTTCAAAAATGCTTTTAAAATAAAAGGATCCTATAATGTTAGAAAAGAAAGTTAATACTACACCAGTCGATTATGATGTTCTTAATCAACTTTCTCAAGATTTTGAAAAATGATTTGTTCCATAAGCTGAATTATCTGCTAAATAAGCCTTTTGGTATCAGAATTCTATGAATTCTGCAGAACCCACTCTTTCTAGTAGACCTACCAATGTTGAGCTTCCAAAAGAACTTCCTAAAGTCAGCATGGTTAATACGAGTTTGAAGAAACTTAAACACCATCTTGCTGGTTTTGATGTGGTAGTCAAAGAAAGAACCACACCCACAGCTATCACTAAGGGTTCGTGGGGGTTCGAACATACAAAAGCTTGTTTTAGGGATGAAATAATTCCATTTGTAAAAGCTCTGAAGAAATTATTTAAGACATTCAATCAATATTTTGTTGATGAACTTTCTGAAGTCCAAAATGTCTTTCTTCAAATGGAACAGGCTGTGGAACAACATCGTTTAGAGTCAAAATCAAAAACGATTTTAAGTTAAAATGAATCAAGTTTTGAACGAAAAACGAACGACTCTTGGAACAAGTCATTAACAAAGATATTGTGAATGTAATTATGAATTCTTCTGCGGATATTGCTTCTGTAAATGTGCATGAATGTGAAAAGTGTCTCAAACTTAAGACTGAGCTTCAAACGAATTTCATTAAAAAGGAGATTTATGATAAACTGTTTAAAAGTTTCACCACTCTTGAAAATCATTGCTTCTCTTAAGAAGTTGATTCTCAACTTATCAGGAAATTTTTCAAAGGGATAATCTGTTTCAATCAAGTGACTCCAAGTTTGATCAATTGTTTGCATTAATGAATTGATGAGCTTAGTTCCAAGAGAAAGACAAGATCATAAAGAAGGTTTAATGAGAGAATTAAAACTCTAAGGGGAAAAACAAAATGAGGATAAAGATAAAAAGGACTTAGAAGTTGGGATTGAAAAACTTGAATTCTTGAATTGGATTCATAGCGGTGGAATGGTATGTGCTTAAATACAAATTACCTTTTACCTTTAAAAACAGAGATAAAATAAACCAAATACGGACTTAAAATGCCAAATATATGTTGTTTTGCTTATTGTATTGTGCAGGAACGGATAACCAGAAAACGGACGAAAAAACAAAGCTAAGACAACAAAATGGACTCGAATGGAAATGACTGTGAATGCAAGCCAAATCAAAGCCGGAAAAGTCAATCAAGTCAAAAGTCAACAGAAAAGTCAAAACTGGTCACAAGTCAAAAGTAAAACTCGGGGCCATGTCAAAGGAATATAAGTTTAGGGGCTGAAATTTCCAAACCCTAAAACTTATTATATTAAGGAAAAAGAGAGAAAAAAGAAAGACAAGGCTTATTTTTGCAATTTGTTCAAAGTGTCAAGTCGGGGGGGGCAAAACTGCCAATCCCCCCCCCTTAACTTGTACACCACAGGAAATGTATGAAAGAGTTATATAAACACTTTTTTTTCTCTTTTGGGGACTTGTTTTGCCCTAAGTCTCCTAAAAGTTATATAACCAAGGGACGATAACGGCAAATGAACAATAAGCCATGAGGGGCCATTGTATGCCAAGAGTGAAACCTTTCACTCTGTTTATACTTCCAACCCCTTTTCCCGCTCGAATTTCCCTCCCAAACACACTCACGGGTGTTTACACCCGTTTTTACCCCATGAATCTTCACCATCACCATGGTTATTCATCTCCCCCCTCCTCCACTACCTTTCCCAGCCATAAAGTTGCCAACTTGGCAATCCCACATCCCCCAAGACCCATTTCGACGGCTTAGATTGAATTTTGAAGATTGAAGGGCCAAGATTAGAGCTTTAAACACTCTCACACAACAAACACACCTGTGTTTGTGTGTCTACAAACAAGCACAACAAGAAAAAGAAGACTTAGTTACTTTTTCGGCTATAAATAGCCTTGTAAGCCATTGTGGCAATTATTCCATTTTTTATTTCCAGCTTATTAAGTTTTTACTCAGTTTTTAGTTAAGTTTTTATTGTCATTTAAAGTATTTTTAAGTTAACTCCTTGTATGCACTTGTAATTTTCCATTTTAATGAAAAATTAAGCCGTTTTAACTCAATAAGCTCTCAATAAGCTAATTTGAGCTTATCCTTGTTAATAAGCTCAAATTCAGTTTAATACTTGTTCAATGTTCTTAAGTACTGTTTTAAGTTGAATTTTATTTCATTTGATTGTGAATTTGGAAGCTTTTTGAAGTAATAAGCATCATATTAAGCTTATTGTGCTTATTTGCTCAGGGAATAGGAGGCTTAGGGAAGCCATTAGGACAGCTTTCTAGGCCACTCACTCAGAAGAGTGCCTTGGTTCGAGACAACAAAAATCCAAGGGTTCATATTCTAAATTCTAATTTTAGCTAATTTTTAGCATTAGGGACAATAGCTTATTTGTTTTATTCCTTTCAAACATGTTTGTTTAAGTTAATATCTAGCTGTTTTTAGTGTTCCATTAGCGTTAAGTTTATTAATTATAGTTTACAACTTAAAAACTGTCATATAGTTAATAAGTAGCTGAGGAAAACTAGCTTATTTTTCCAAAAGCTAAAAATTTAGTCTTAAATAGTTTAAAAAAAGTCAAAATAATTGGAGTAGATAAAAGGTTTTAAAGTTTTGGTTTATAAAAATGGATTTTAAGCTATTTTGGGTTTGGCAGTTTTGAATAAAGGGTGTTTTGGACAAGCCAAAACGGGTCAAAGAGGCTATTTGCATGGTGTTACAGGTATTTGGGTGACTTTATCTTGCTCTTAAGGCACTATTTTAAGTGGTTTGAGATAGTTTTTGTGTCAAAATAGTTTTTTAAGGTTTTTCCAAATTCATGTTCAAAATTGTGAGGTTTTAAATACCCACAAGTGATTATTTGATTAAAGCACTTGTGGTTTAAGACTTAAGGTTCAAAAAAAAAAGTGTGTTTGTGTGTCTAAACAAGGCTGTCAGAGCCTTTGTTCATTTTGAATTTATAAGTCAAAACCACGCTTTTCAAACTGCCACACGTTTCTTAAAACCAAAGGAAGGCACTTTTTCACAGGCCAAAATAAGCAAGTAGAAAATGCTTTTTACAGTTTCAAAATTTGTGCCACATGTCCTTTAGATAGAGTAATCAATCTGTTTATGCTTTCTTTTTGCATTTAGGCTTATTTGACAGCTTAAAATAAGCCGTAAAATAAGCTTAATGCAAAAAGAAGCTTAAACAGATTGATTACTCTATCTAAAGGACTTGTGCACAAATTTTGAACTTGTAAAAAGCATTTCTACTTGCTTATTTGTGGCTGTGAAAAAGGCTCCTTTGGTTTTAAGAAACTGTGGCAGTTTGAAAAGCTGGTGGTTTTGGACTTTAAAGTCAAAAGAACAAAGGCTCTTGACAGCTTGGTTTAGACACATCTAACACAAATTTTTTTTTGAACCTTAAACTTAAACCACAAGTGGCTTAATCAAATAAGCACTTGTGGGTATTAAATAACCTCACAATTTTGGAACATGATATGGAAAACCTTAAAAACCTATTTGACACAAAAAAACATTTCTCAAATCCCAGCTTAAAAATAGCTTAAGAGCTTAAGATTAAGTCACCATAATACCTGTAACCCATGCAAATAGCCTCTTTGACCGTTTTGGCCTTGTGCCAAACACCCTTTATCAAAACCGCCAAACCCAAAATAGGCTTAAATCATTTTTTTAACCAAAACTTTAAAAACCTTTTATCTAATCATACTATATTTTGACTTGTTTAACTATTTTAAGACTAAAAGTTTTGCTTATGGAAAATAAGCTAGTTTTCTTCAGCTAGCTTATATTACACTATTATGCAGTTTTTATGTTGTAAACTAAAAATTAAATAAACTTAACCTAATGAACACTAAAAACAGCTAGATATTAGACTTAAACAAACATGTTTGAAAGGAATAAAAGCAAATAAGCTATTGTCTAAAGCTAAAAATTAAGCTAAATGAGAATTTAGATATGAGACCTTGGATTTTTGTTGTCTCAGAACCAAGGCCACTCTTTCTGAGTGAGTGGCCTAAAAAGCTGTCCTAATGGCTCCCTAGCCTCTATTCCCTGAGCAATAAGCTCAATAAGCTTATATGAGCTTATTACTTCAAAAGCTTCCAAATTCACAATCAAATGAAGTAAATTCAACCTAAAACAGTACTTAAGAAAATCTGAACAAGTTATTATACTGAATTTGGAGCATATTAACAATGGATTAAGCTCAAATTAGTTATTGAGAGCTTATTGAGTTAAAACGGCTTAATTTTTCATTAAAATGGAAAATTACAAGTGCATACAAGGAGTTAACTTAAAAATACTTTAAATGACAATAAAAACTTAACTAAAAACTGAGTAAAAACTTAATAAGCTGGAAATAAAAAATGGAATAATTGCCACAATGGCTTACAAGGCTATTTATAGCCGAAAAAGTAACTAAGTCTTCTTTTTCTTGTTGTGCTTGTTTGTAGACACACAAACACAGGTGTGTTTGTTGTGTGAGAGTGTTTAAAGCTCTAATCTTGGCCCTTCAATCTTCAAAATTCAATCTAAGCCGTCGAAATGGGTCTTGGGGGATGTGGGATTGCCAAGTTGGCATCTTATGGCTGGGAAAGGTAGTGGAGGAGGGGGGGAGCATGGAATACCTGGTGATGGTGAAGATTCAATGGGTAAAAACGGGTGTAAACACCCGTGAGTGTGTTTGGGAGGGAAATTCGAGCGGGAAAAGGGGTTGGAAAGTATAACAGAGTGAAGGTTTCACTCTTTGGCACAAATGGCCCCTCATGGCTTGTTGTTCATTTGCACGTTTCGTCCCTGTGGTTATATAACTTTTGGGGACTTGGCAAAACAAGTCCCCAAGAGTTATATAACTCTTTTCATACATGGTCCTTGTGGTGTACAAGTTAGGGGGATTGGCAGTTTTGCCCCCCCACTTGACCACTTTGAACAAATTGCAAAATAAGCCATTGTCTTCTTTTCTTCTCTTTTTTTCTTTATAATTAAGTTTAGGGTTTGGCAATTTCAGCCCCTAAACTTATATTCCTTTGACTTTGGCCCCGAGGTTGACTTGGACTTTGACCAGTTGACTTGATTGACTTTCCGACTTTGATTTCGGCTTTGTCTTTCACAGTCTTTTCCATTCCGAGTCCAGTTTTGTTGTTTTAGCTTTGTTTTTCGTCCTTTTCTTGGTTATCCGTTCCTGCACAATACAATTAGCAAAACAAGCATATATTTGGCATTTTAAGTCCGTTTTTGGTTATTTTAGCTCGTTTTTAAAGGTAAAAGGTATGTGTATTTAAGCAACATACAGTCACCCAATGATCCAATTTCAATATTTTCAAGTATTCAATCACTTTCTAAGCATTTTTAATTATTATCCTCATTTTGTTTTTCAACTTAGAGTTTTATTTTATCTCTTTAAACTCTTTTATGATCAGGTGTCTTATTTCTCTTGGGACTGTGCTTTCAATTCATTTAATTCAAACAATTGATCAAAACTTGGAGCACTTTGATTTGAAACAGAATTATCCCTTTGAAAAATTTCCTAATTAAGTTGAGAATCAACTTCTAAAGAGATGCAATGTTTTTCAAGAGTGGTGAAACTTTTAAACAGTTTATCATAAATCTCCTTTTTAATGAAATTCGTTTGAAGCTCATTCTTAAGTTTGAGACACTTTTCACATTCATGCACATTTACAGAAGCAATATCCGCAGAAGAATTCATAATTACATTCACAATATCTTTGTTAATGACTTGTTCCAAGAGTCGTTCATTTTCATTCAAAACTTGATTCATTTTAACTTCAAATGTTTTTGACTCTAAACGATGTTGTTCCACAGCCTGTTCCATTTGATGAAAGACATTTTGGACTTCAGAAAGTTCATCAACAAAATATTGATTGAATGTCTTAAATAATTTCTTCAGAGCTTTTACAAATGGAATTATTTCATCCCTAAAACAAGCTTTTGTATGTTCGAACCACCCCGAACCCTTTAGTGATAGCTATGGGTGTGGTTCTTTCTTTGATACCAACATCAAAGCCAGCAAGATAGTGTTTAAGTTTCTTCAAACTCGTATTAACCATGCTGAATTTAGGAAGTTCTTTTGGAACCTCTAAACACTGGTGTCTTAGTTTGGGGGGTTCTACTAGAAAGAGTGGGTTCTGCAGAATTCATAGAATTCTGATACCAAAAGGCTTATTTAGCAGATAATTCAGCTTATGGAACAAATCATTTTTCAAAATCTTGAGAAAGTTGATTAAGAACATCATAATCGACTGGTGTAGTATTAACTTTCTTTTCTAACATTATAGGATCCTTTTATTTTAAAAGCATTTTTGAACGACTCTCTTCAGCATCACAATTATATTAGTTTTCTCAATGATATCACCAACATAAAGCTTTGGTTTTAACTGCTAAGCTTTCTTCAGATATAAAGGATATTGAAAACCTAGAGCTTGTTTAGTGGTATGATCATAAAAAAACTAAGGTTTCGTCAACATATGAACAGTTTGTGCAGATTGATCTCTTTTAAAAAAAATATTATCTAGCTGTTTGATCCGCTTTTGTAAAGCTATTTCCCTATCAATGTTTTTAGATTCTTCTTTCTTAAAATCATTTTTGAGAAGAGGTAACCGTTTGATTAAAGGATTTCCTTTTCTTTTAATTTTTCTGAAAGAGTTTGTTTAAGATGATCAATCTTAAACCTCTCGTCCAACCTCCACCCCCCCCCGAGCGCACTCTATGTGTGACCCCCAAGAGAAAACGTTATCTTTACTCTTTAAATCAACATTTTGTCCTTCTAGTACTAGCTGAGTGGCGTTGCTATACCGTATCTCAAGTACATGTGTTCTCTTATATCTATCATGTTCAGCAGTTAAAGTATCAATTGACACCTTTATCACACGTTCCAGATTAACAATGTCTATCGTGGTACAAGTTAACTCTTCACTAATTCGATTTTAGCCCTTAGTTCAAACAGCACAGTCGTGTACTATCAATGCATCTTGTTGTGCGAAGAGTTTTAGAATTCTAAATATCTGACTGTTGATGATTCATTCACATACTAAGAATATAGGAATGATATTGCTTTCAACTGGTTATTTAGTCTCTGAATGTGGTCATAACATTCGATCGTTCAGAGGTTGGCCATCATTGCACAGCTTGATTAATCTATTATTAGTAACATTATCATGATTGTATACCTCAACAAGAGCATCTGAACATAATGAGATAAATTTGCCATGAGAGAACTTTGGCTAGTTGTTGAGTTTCATCACAAATCAGATTTATGCATCCAAATCATCAGATTGTGATCATGCAAGCATTATGAGTAATACATGTTCTGTATGCTTGACCTTCTGGAATTCCATAGATCTACCAAAAATGCAGTTCTCCTCATGTAGAATTTTGACCCACTTGCTTGTGCTTGAACAACAAAACTTTATCCTTAAACCATGAATCAATCACCGTTTCTCTTTGGTTTAGTGCACTATTTTAGACATGTGACCTCTCCCCTTTTCAGTTGTAACAAAATATCAGTCCTTTGTTTCCATAATTGCTTTTCCATTGCTCCTGGAGTGTATGTCCTTGTAGTACCACAGCCTAAAGAAGTTTGTCTCCCCTGAATTGGTTGTAAGGTTACTCTTCCATTATTAATGGTAGCTTGTTGCCTAGGGTTTGACGAATTCCTCAGCTGGTTATTGGTAGTAGGATAGCGGGAAGTGACAACAGCAGTCAAGAAAGACATCATGTGATTGCATCAATGGGATCATCACCTTTCTGGAACACTGGAACAATTAGACTTGAGTCTGGTTGGGAAAATTTAGATTGTTGGTTAACTGAGGGAGCATATTCCAATTGAGGGATGGATGATGATGGAGAATAAACGTTGCGGTGAATTAATGATTGATACACATTGGATGGATAAGAGATTGAAATAGGTGTTGATGATTGATGAGTTGAGTATTGTTGAGACTGATAAGGTGATCCATACTATGGAGACTGATATGGTCAAATTTGTTGTTGAAATTAAGTGTTTTGGTAAGAGTTTTGAAGAGTTTGATAAGGGGACTGGGTCATCTGATGGGTTGCAACTAAAGCAAGCGGATCTGAGTTGCGTTCATGCATTAAACGAACCTCATTTGCATGAAATTCATGTTGTCCTAAATAAGCATAAAGTTGATCAATGTTAGTTGTATGCAAATTCCCAAAACCTGTTTGACATTCTGTCACAAATTTTGCTACCCGCTCCATTCAGGAGGAAGAGTATTCAAGAACTTTGTGTTCACTTGAAATTGTTCCAGTTTCATGTTGTAGATGTTCATGTCATTAAGCAGCAGTGAAAATCTCAAGTAGAATTCACGTAGTGTTTCCCCCTTCTTGTAAGCAAACTTATCGAATTCATCATAAAGCTTACACTCCCTTTCCTGTTTCGCCAATGAAGTTCCTTGCATGAGAAGTTGAATTCTTTTTCAAAGTTCCTTGGCGATTTTGTAATTGCTAACCAATGCATAGACTTCTGGTGGTAGTCCTTGGAGAATGATATTTGTAGCATTGATATCACAATCAGCTTGAATTGCTTCCGTAGCAGATAACTCAGAATATTTCTTTGGTTGAGTCACTCCATTTTCCTCAATTGAAGGCTAGATGAGTGGACCATTTTCAACGGATTCAAGAATCATTCGTCCATGTTATCTATTTATCATGTATAGCTCCATTCTACTTTTCTAAGAATCGTACATATCTTTTTCCAACATGGGTGGACGATTGTCAGCACCCGAAAGAATCGCTTTGTCAGCAAGAGTCACCATTGTTAAATTGGTATGTTCAAAGATTACTATTTGATTGAGCGGTGATAGAAAATAATTGTGTTTGAGGGTGTTGTCTTTTGTGTGTTTTAAGTCTTGAAACTACATGGGATTTTACAATTCTTGACAAAACCGAGAAAACAAGTGAGTGTTTCACCGGATTTTACAAGTCAAAGAAATAAACCGTATAATTTAGATTAAGCAATTTGAGTTTTAAGTTTATGTTGCAAATTTGGTTGATTAAGCCAATTGCGAATTCGGGTGTTACTGAAAATTGCCAATTCGGGTGATACTAAGAAAACTGCGAATTTAGGTGTTGCCAATTCAGGTGTTGCGAATTCGGGTGTTGCCAATTCGTATGTTGCGAATTTGGCTACAACTAAAGTTGCTAATTCGGATATTGCGAATTCGGCTACAACTAAAATTGCTAATTCGGGTATTGCGAATTCAACTACAACAGAAATTGCTAATTCGGATATTACGAATTCGGCTACAACAAAAATTGCTAATTCGGGTATTGCGAATTCGGCTACAACAGAAATTGCTAATTCGAATATTGCGAATTCGGCTACAACAAAAATTGCTAATTCAGATTTTGCAAATTCGGCTACAACAAAAATTGCTAATTCGAATATTGCGAATTCGGCTACAACAGAAATTGCTAATTCGGATTTTGCGAATTCGGCTACAAAAATTGCTAATTCGGATATTGCGAATTCAGCTACAACAAAAATTGCTAATTCGGGTATTGCGAATTCGGCTACAAAAGAAATTGCTAATTCAATATTTGCGCATTCGGCTACAACAGAAATTGCGAATTAGGGTAACACTAAAACTGCGAATTCGGGTAAAATAAGTACGAAACTCAAAATCTTTAAAACACACAAAGACACCTTTTTGATTGTTTTTCCCAAAATTTCTTGTACAACTAGTATTCTTAAACCTATAGGTACGAGCCGAAAATTTCAAAATCAAGATTTGTACTTTATAAGGTTTTTGGAAAATAAAAGATGAACAAAAGTTAGATTTTCTTTGATCCAAAGCAAATACACCTATATTCAAAGATACTAGATCAACTTTACCTAGGTAAATGATCTTTTAGTGTACAAAGAAGATTTGAAAACAAAAGAAAAGAAAGAAAAAGGACATACGGAATAACAAGAAAAAACGAACCAAAAATCAAACACAAAAACTAAGCAAATCACTCTATGGCTCTTGATACCAATTGTAGAATACATGTAATCTTTGATCTATGAACCAAGAACTAGAGAGAGAAAATGGGAGGAAGGATTTATTTTTCTAGTGAGAGAAAGTATAGAACATGAAATGCATTAAGTGGAAATGAAACATACAACCAACCAACCACCTCTCCAAGGCATGGGGAGGTGCATTTATACTTACAAGGGTGGATGGGCCTTGGCTTAATGGACTAATCCATGAGCCTTGGTCTTATTAACTATGTAAGTTTCCAAAAATTACTTAACGAGCTAACGACATTTATCTATGGAAGCGACCGACACTTTCCTAGGAATTTCATATTCCTAACACAACATTTGCAACACTGTCGTTAGTTAGACAAAATTTACTTAAACCTTATTGAAAATGCAACAACGTGTTAAAGATGACTTGTAGATGGCCCTCCATGATGAACAAGAGACTAACAAAGTTTTCTAGAATATGACGATAAGTACATGGACAGTTTTTATGATGTTATAACTATAAGTGCTCCCGGTTATTAATAAATTAGAATTGTGATTGCTCTAC